>JANVFU010000016.1:600000-846108 GCA_027921405.1 Lentinula detonsa
GCGATCGTCTGTTATTTGAATACCTATGGACGCGTGTTCCACGACCGTTTCTCTTGCGCATCCTCAATCTCTCTTAGTTGTGGATTTTCCCGGTGGAAGCTTTATTCGATGAACTTGGATGTCGATATCGAGGTGCAGACCATATTTTCCTTTTCGCAAGAAGCACTTTGGGACTGCCAACACTGTCACTTTGACTGCATTGATACTGACCTGAAATTTCTATTCGAAGCCGACGAGGAACGAATTGACGATCGATTTGGAGGAATAATGAATAATAGTCAACGACTGCTGCCCTCTAACTTCTGCAATATTCCTGGCTCTTTTTTACCTGGAACGGTTAATGAGCAGGATCGACAACATCTATTTGTTCTACTGGTGATTCATGCTCTGTCTCATGTACGCTCATCAGACTTTGGATGATTTCCATACCCTTAATATAGTGTATGTATAAGCGTCTTTTTTATACGAGCGTTGATGATTCTGAATCTCTCCACAGCTAACACTTCATGAGTGTTGACACCAGCTTTGCCAAGCTCTGGAACAGGCTTTGTAGATGGAACCTTTTCGAGAATATACGCCATGAAGACGACATTGGGAAGAATCTTCAGGTCGAAAGGATCGATTTATCATTTCAGTCTTTCGTAGAATATAAATCAGATGTAAGGTGCGATACCACGAACGAAGACCACGTCTGCTCCTCACGGTCAGGCGACTTCCAACACCGTTTCATTCAAGAAGTTCTGTTTTTTTTTCCTCTACATCCTGATGGATATCATCCATACAACCGGTCAAGTTGCGCAGATATGTTTCTGACTTCTTGTACTTGGAAAGTAACAGTCTGGCTTCTTTCATATTGGTTTTGATGCTGGTGTATCTGACTTGACGGCTGCTTTGTGCAAATGTTTGGAAGCGAGTCATGTTATGAGCGTTTCAACTTCCAGAAACTGCTTGAACGTCAATGATAATGGTATGATTACCTTGTAAGTAACAGCCCTGCTTGTGGGTAGGTTATGTTACGCCAGCGTATGGTCCTTCCATCATCTATGGTCCAGCAGGCCCGTCTCTGCAATATTTGAAAAGGTCACACTGGTTGGTATGTTCAAAGTTTCATTGTCCGACAATCTTTATCAAACCTGCAGCTTGAATTACGTGCAACTTTGCCGATTGTGCTCAACATTTCAAGATATCGGATTAAAGCTCCCATCGTATGAAAAATTCTTGGCCTCGTAGCTCACTGGTAAACATGTATTTTCAAACCCATCAAGATCCCGGATGGCTTCCTTATTTTCCGCGCCGCTCAACATTTTAGTCCAATATAGCTCAAGCACCTCATGCTGAGACTCTATATCGTTTTGAATGTGTGGGTTATCGGTGAATCAAGGAAAGGAGTCACCTGAACTTTTTGTGTTGGAAACGCACATTAGACGGCTGAACTTCTACCTGTGTTTGCCATATTGTCCAGCGATATAAATCCAGCTCCCTCTTTACTTCGTCTCTCCCAAGCTACTTCCAAAGACACAAAGTTATGGCGGGTGGTATATTCGCTGCGGAAAGGCAATCTGGATTCACACATCTTCTTGATCCAAACAAGAAATGGTTCAATAATAAACGGTGAGGGGCTCAAATTGTCATTGAAAGTTTGAAAGTGATTCATTGTGATATACTGGATTACATAGCTTGATTACCCTCAATGCCTGGATTGTGCTCTTGTAGGTTGTTTGCCTCAGCACTTCTGGTTTCGTTCTTGTCATGTTCTCTTAGGCTAATCACGTCCTGCACAAATGGATACGATGGAAGTATGATGAATAGTCTCCAGTCACTGTGAGGATTTTGTTTACCGGCGCCTCACCTTCGAACTGACTTCGAGATCCTTTATCAGGCCTCAATGGAAGGACTACTTCAACCATCCATCACCGAGCAAGCTCGGCCTTTTGAATGCTATTCAAGTATGATGTTTACTTACATTACTTATCAAACGGACTCTGAAAGAGCCTTCAGAACATTGGTTCTCTAGCGGCATACCCGTTTGCTCCATATTTGTCAGATGGTATCGGGCGTCGTCGCACGGTTATCCTTGGGGCCTCCATAATGCTCTTAGCAGCTATCATCCAAGCAGCTGCTCAGTCTGTCGGTATGTTCATTGGCGCCCGGTAGGTCAATGATTATTCTTGCGTAGCGGTTCATTCTCATCGTTATTTCTTAGGTTCTTGATTGGGTTCGGTTTGACATTTGCCGGTGAGTAGATAGCCCATAGCAAGAATTATTGGTACTTAATGGGCAACTTCTAGCGAATGCTGCTCCTATGCTCGTTTCCGAGATTTCATATCCCCCCTATCGAGCTCCTTTAACAGCCACTTATAATTCACTCTGGAACTTGGGTGCTATTATGTACGTGTGGCTACTAATCTTGCTCTAGTATTCATTCTAAACACCGTATATTTCTTCTCATCGACAGCGCGGCTTGGACGACCTTTGGTACATTCAGGATTAATAGCACCTGGGCATGGCGAATCCCTTCTGCACTTCAAGGCTTGCCTTCTGTGCTCCAAATTTTCCTAGCATGGTTTCTACCCGAATCTCCACGATGGCTAGTTAGCAGGGGCCGAGAAGAGCAGGCATTGAATACGCTGGCGTATTATCACGCCGATGGTAATCCGTATGTATCTTCAACACTCCATAACTTGATCTATATCATCGATTTATTTCCGCGCATCAGAGAAGATCCACTGGTTCAATACGAGTTCAACGAGATCAAGGCTGCCATCGAGTTTGATAGCAATGGTCCGTGTTCACCTCTCCGTTTCTTCCATTCCCTGATAAGCTTACATTCAGTCGTTGCAAATATTGGATGGAAGTCTCTTTTCAGTACCCCCGGGAACAGAAAGCGTATGAGGATCATCATTGCAATCGCTATTTTTTCCCAATGGTCTGGAAACGGTATTGCTTCCTATTATCTCAACCAAATCCTCACCGACATCGATATTACCGATCCCACTGTTCAGGTTCGTTATCCAAACTTGGAAGCTACATCATGAACTGCTGCTAATACTCCGCTCATCGAATGTAGCTACTCATCAACGGCATTCTCACAATCTGGAGCTTAATCTGGGCCTTGGTAGCCTCAGGGCTAATTGACAGACTAGGTCGTCGTTTGCTCTTCCTTAGTTCTACTATCGGTGTACTTTTGGCCTGGATCGCACAGACGGTGTCATTCGCGGTGTTCTGGGAACACGGGATACCGGCTGCTGCTCACTCCCTGATTGCATTCATTTTTTTGTTCAGTGCCGCATATGGGTGCGTATCAGCTGCAGAATTTAATATCTGAAAGAGTGCATTTTTATTGGTCTCATTCAGTCTCGCATTATCACCATTGATCGTCGTCTACACCGTTGAAATTCTGCCTTACCACCTTCGTGCCAAAGGGTTCACGGTGTTCAACTTTACGATATCACTTGCGTTGATATTCAACCAATACACCAATCCGATTGCTCTCGGTAAGTTTCAGATCTCACTCGATGTGCCACATGCACGGGCTGAGCCTTTGTTTGCTGCAGCGCACCTCGCATGGAAATACTATGTAAGTAAATGATCTTCATTTTAGACATGCAAGTAATCCTTGTTCCAGATTATATACTGCTGCTGGATCGCGTTCGAGATCGTTTTCTTATACTGCTGTGGGCAAACTTCTGAGTCTAAGAATTTGTCAATTCACATGGTAATTCGCAGATGTCGTCGAAACTAAGAACCTCACTCTTGAAGAAACAGCCGCGTTGTTCGACGGCAAAGCAGCTATTGAAGAAATCACTGGAAATGGATTTGGATCTGTACTACACGACGGACAAGAGAGTGGTAAGGAGAAGGGCGTCGCTCAGTTGACGGAAATTGAAGATATTCTTCGAGATTCAAAGTCAGTGACGAAAAACGCTTGATCGTCGATGGCAATTTATTGTGCTTGTTTTGTATCTCGCCAGAGACCCCTACCTGTTGTAAACGATGAATATACTATATCTATTGGAAGATGAAAGGACAAAGCCGACTATTGTAAATTTTTAGAGCACCCTTCCCAAATAGAACAATTGACCAGACCAAGGGGGGATCCACGTCCTTTAAACTTTTGCGGAAAGCATCGATCCACATTCAACGAACAATAAGCGCTAATTCATTGTTAGGTGCTCAGTATGGTAGAATAGCGCCGGATGATCACGTTGGACTTGTGGCCCGCGCTTGCAAAACCACGCACGACGCGTGCATCTATAAAACACAATAATCTTGGTTGGATACCTTTCCACTCAGCACTTTGAACTCTGATTTATTCTTCCGACTTGTTTACACTGTTTTCGCATCATGTCCTCTATGGAAGCCAGTCATCGCGCGTCTATGGCCATATCGCACTTGCTAAACCCTGTCAACATCACACCGAGCAAGAATCGGTGGGTGCTTTTCCCTTCAAGTTCGAAAGTTCTCGCTATAGGCTGACTTGTCTTATCCGTGGCATCTACAGGCATCTACAAGACAAGACCGACCAGAGAACGAACTCGCAGACCGATACTGAGCGAATTGCTCCTGATCCCCAGACCCAGCAATCTCATTTACCCATCTTCGAAATCCCCACTGTCCCTGCGCAGAAACAATCTAAGCGTCCTCGAAATGCAGAAGATTTTGCTCGATATCCTCTCCTGGCCGCCTTGATATCTTCAAAGCTAGTGGAACATGTAAAGTTCCAAACACCCTACCCTAGTACGCTCCGGTTTTCGCTTGATAACTTCTCTAGCTGAAACCGGTTCTAGCCTCCGAGACGTTATCGTTGTTTGTGAAAGAAACTTACGAGCGAATATTTTGCGCTCTTTGCGACCTCAACTGCCCCACTCCAGTTGTCCTCTCTGCTCTTCTATACGTGCTTCGGATCTTCCCTGAGGGGATCCCACATAGGGCCACACTCCAAGGCCGTCACTGTGTTAACATGCTCACCCGACTATTTCTTTTGGGTTTCCAACTCAGCATAATATGGTTTCACGACAACTATGTCGACTTGGATAACTGGTGGGTAGTTGCATCCTGACCAGATATGCACATAAGAACTTACCCATCTCGCTTCAGGACCTCTCTTATGGGAATGACCAAACGGCAGGTTATCAGATTTCAGCAAGAAGCTTTGCAAGTTCTGAATTACACGCTTTTTATCTCCCCAATGGCATGGAATGCGTTTGTAGAACAGATACACGAAGACTGCCCCTCGTTTCTCAACGCCGGAGACGTCGAGAATCTTCGTCGGCTTGTCAAAGCGCTTCACGTTCCCATTTGTGACGACCCCAATTCACCCCTTTCACCAGAGAAGGCAGACTTTGCGAAGATTGCTGTTGCCAACTCGGAGCTTGCCGTCCACCGGGCCAGAATAGTGGCTTGCGCTCTTCGCGGCAAGATCTTGAGTTCAACGACCTGGCACGCAGCCTCAAGGATTGAACCTGGCACGGAGGCGGACTACATCTTCGATATGGCAGATCAAGAAGAAGAGTTGTTGTTTGAAGAACTACAAGAAAACCACCAGCTTTATCCCCCATTGCCTCAATCGCGATCTCAGTCCCCCACCCTCACCGATTCTCTGAAACCGACGACTTTTTCGAATACACTCGCAACAGTGGACAATACGTCTCAGGAAACGTTTGCTCCTCCTTTTCACTCAACTCCACAATCTGTATCCCATTCATCGTGTCTTTCCGAGTCTCCTGCTTCCAAAATCGAGGAAGCAGAACCTAAGCTTATTTGGTCTTCACCATCCTCTATGGAAGACATGTTGGCCGAGTGTCAAGAAAATCCACACAGCGCACGAAGGGAGCAGTCGGATCCGCCGTCTTTTTCTATCGAGTCTGCCAAAGTCAAATCAGGACAACACAACGGCAAATCCGTATCGATTCCAAGCAGCGTTAGAGTAACGGAAGGCGATTTAAGAGCTCAAAGAGAGCCCCTGAGGCAGCTGGACCCATTCTACGTCTCTTCCCGGGCTCAGTCGGGACGTTATGGTGTCGAACCCAAGTCAATCGCAGTAACCGAAGGCACCTCAAAATTCTCCAGCTTTCAAGCAGAACTTTCCCCTGCGCAGTGTTTTGCCCAATCGCCTTCTGTGTATAGATATATTTCGCAAGGAGTAATGGATATGACCTTGGAACTGAAAGTTGATACCAATTCTGCTTCGCTGGCGGAGGTCCCTTACAATCTAGAGTCCGAAATTGACTCTGCAAAGCCACAATCGCTCAAACAGGACCGTTTTACAGGGGAGCAAGAAAAACCAGATCCTCCTCGGTCTTCACAGTCTAACTTGGGCAGTCCATCTGAATCTCCCGCTGCGAGCGAGATGTCCTTCCAGGACCAGGATGAGAATCCAGCTCCCTTGGTCTCTCAAACTCCTCCTGTCCGTTCCTGGTCGACCATTGATTCGTCCTTGTTTTGCCTATCTCCGTTGACTCCACTGCCATCCGAGTACATGACGGACTCGGAATCCGAGGTGGAGGATGATGGACATGAGGCGGGTAAGGGAAACTCGTGGAAGGATTACATTGATCGTCAGTCCGCGGCTCAGGCTAAAAGTGGTCCTCATGCTCAAGGAGAAAACGAAGACGAGGATGACGACTCTGAGGATGAATATGACTGGGATACTGATTCTGAAAGTTCAGAGTATTTCGATCTTTGCTCGGCATCACCACCTCCATTTCGAGTGCCGGACACGTACAACAAAGAGACCGGGGAGTGGGTCATGGAGACGTCAGCACGGGAACGTCGTAGAGAAGAAGAAGAAGAAGAGCCCTTCGATCCCGTGACATATTTCACGTCTATGGCGTGCACTAGTGATGTCGAGGATGAGTCCTGCTATCCTCCTTACGAAGCTCCGAGGTGGCAGGTTGAACCTATGTCGCTGGGGCAAGGAGGATTCACAGATGAAGACCGCCCACCGTCTCCTCATGCTATCGATCTGGAAGCCCATTTGATCTTGCGAGAATTTGCGTCAATTCGCGCTGGCAGAAATCAGCTGGCCCCGAGTCCGTCCCTAAGTCCTCTGGGTGTTCACGTTGATCGGATACTTCGCTCGGCTTTGTCTTGAGCTCGACCTTCAGGCATCGCATAAATCCTGGAGGTTGCTACCGATATCGCTGGCATTCACCCTGTAATCTTAATAAATTTTCATACGTGTACCTTCTTTTAGATTCTGACTTTGTACCACATTCTTTCTTTTCTTTGCTTCGACGATATTGAGCCATGCGTTAGAGCTTTTTGATAGGTAAGCAGTACCAAGATATAGCTTTAGCAGTAGGGTCCACTGGCAGTCACAGCCCGCTAGTTTGATAGGTGAATAAGCAGCTGGATGACAGAAGGAGAACCAGTTTCGAAATCGTACTATGCGGTAACTCTTCCCACGTGTAATTGCCTTTTGAGGGAAAGGTCAAAGCTCATCTTAGTGAACGCCTGTTCCGCTCGAACTTTAGGTACTGAAGTAGAGATAGGCTATGCGAAATGGCGCAACTAGATCGAGTGGCAAATTTCTGCGCGAAGGACGACGTTGTATTGACGAGCACAGAATAGTGATAAGGACTTGACAGCCATGTCGTAGATACTGATTTTGCATGCGCAGCCCAAATCATTCAATACTTAGAGCAAACTGATCTTAAGAGTTTAGTGTTTAGAGCCCATGCCATCTGATATCTAGCACTAGCACTTACAAAACATACAAGAAGGAAATGCTTAGGTAAAACTGAAGCACATAAGTACTTATGTTGTGTATCATGATGCACAATTATCTGTCATTTTACCAAGGCTAAATAAGTGGAAAGCATGAGGGAAAAATACACACACGCATGTTAGAATACATAAAAGTACATACTGTTGATACATCAGAGTAGCTGCGATAATATCTACTAGTCGTCAGATTTCGTGCAAAAAAGAAGGCTCGCAGATATCGTGAGGCCACCTGTAACTGAAGGCGAAACATGACGTTCAGCTCTCCAACAAACGCAAAGCTTCTTGTAACGCTGTATCTATAGAGGTCGTCCAGGCTAAGAGATCGACAATTTCAGTCGGGTTTCTTTGAAGCCGTACAGATCATTAAAAACGCACCCCACTCCCAGTTCTTGACGATCGCATGACCAAGCCTTTGTAAATACTCCCATTGCTGCTTTGGCGGCAGCTTGTCGATGTCTATTGCCCCGTCTTCGTCAAGCCGGAGAGTAAAGTATCGTCCGTTTATTCGACTCGCCTCCATCACCCTATATGCATACGGGCACCGAATGCTGTCATAAACCCGCAGTGCACGGTGAGCAACGTTGGTACGGTCAGTAGAGGGATGGCCAAGAACAGCTGCGAGTATACAAGCATCCTAGTATGGTACTTCATTTGTGCATACATAGGCTCTAAGATATGTACAAACCTCAATAGCTTGTCCTGCACCAGAGCCTTGGTGTGGAGTCATTGAATGAGCCTAGAATACAGCTCAATTCAAAGGCGGTTGCAACAATTCAGCTACTCACAGCATCTCCCAGTAGTGCTACCCTTCCGGAGACAAACGACTGCATTGGACGAACCGTGTGGATTGCCCATTGCATTGGTTTTTCAACACACTAATTGAAAAAATTACAAATGCATTTATATAGGTAAAAATGAACAACAGAAGTCACAAACTCACAGAAAGCAGAATTTGTACGTCTGGTTCCCAATGGGTAAATGTCGAGGAAAAGGCACTGACATCAACAGTCGACATCCATGGACCATTGAACGTGGTATTTTCCAGGTGATGCTGAACCACAAATGCAACGAAATTGATAAATTTGCTTCCGGAAATGCGATATGCTATAATATACTACGATAGATGCAAGAGGTTAGCTGAAGAATAAGTGCAAGATCTGTGTACTTACACCTTGTTTTCCAAGGTACTATGAAGATACAGATCCAATCAGCTCTTAACTTTTTGAATCAGGAAAGAGATAACAAACCTGTACACCAGGCGTGTGTAATACCTGATGGTTAGGCGCAATCGCCTGTAGCTTTTGAGCTGGGATCAATGCTCGGTACGCAGTAGCCCCAGACCAGATCGGGTCAACATGCTGAAGAATTTCCGCGGCTTCCTTCCATTTTCCTTCACCCTTCGCCCATCGAGCCTTCTCACCTAATACTCCTGCACGAACGGCAGACTTGACGCCATCAGCACCAACAAGCACATCGCAGGATGCCATCGTGCCGTCTTCGAACGAAAGTTCAATAGGCCCAGACTGGCGCTGGGTGTACGATCTCAAGCGCTTGGAGCAATGGGTCCTGCATCGCTTCGGAAGATGGTTGAGGAGAGTTTGCTGATAATCGGCTCGATGGAACAGCATCAATGATCCTATTAACGGGAGGTAAGTGATCAAGAAGAAGATGAACAGTAGAGGATGTGCCACCCCGATGAAACTCGGACTTGACACTAACCTTGAGTAACTAACGTGAAAAAATCCTTGCCTTCGTATTGATCACTCTTACGGTATCGAAAGCCCGAAACTGAAGGACTTATCTGTAGTGGATCGAGAGAGACGGGAAATGCATACTTACCGGAGCCATCGACTACTGCTGTTTCGGTAACTTGGAGAAGGTCTGCTTCTAATCCAAGCATCTTGATCACTTTCCATGGGCCTGGTTTGCGTCAATGAATGTTACCGCTCACAATTGTTGGCAAGAATCGTACGGGGAAATATTCCGATGCCTGCACCGACCTCTGTTAGTGCTCGAGCACTTTCGTAGATTTCGATATCGATATCTGGGTAGCGCGATAAAGCCAAGGCAAAGGTGAGTCCTCCAATCCCTGCCCCGCTTCAGGACAATGAATGAAAGCTTAGACAGGGAAAATCAAAGTACCTACCAGATAGCTACTTGTAACCTCTTGGTATTTGCAGAAGTCATTATTCAAGATTTGCGAACAAGTGATTTAAGGTGAAATAAGGTGGCTCGAGGCTAGTTAATGATATGTTCGAAGAAAGAGTGAGCTTTTTATGCGGAAGCTACCCGGGTTGCTTTTACACGGTTTGACCGGACTGCATAACGACTTTTTGCAGCGCAAGTGCACCGTGCAGCCGCAAAAGCGATCAACAGATACCGCCCCGATAAGTCCCACGATTTAGTCGCGCTCTAAAATGAGTCTGAGAGGAAACTGCCTATCTTCAAGCATCAAGTCGTCAACTGACCTGAATACTGACGAGATCTTCTGAGAAGAAACGCTATACAAGGATGATATTAAAGCCGTGAAGTTGAAGAGGCTTCGGATTTTCCAGACAGACCACATAAGATTACTGGTCCGGGTAGGCTGAGAAGCGGAAGGCAGGAAAAGATTATCAACGAAAGTAGTCAGCACGTTAGCTCCTAATGGCTCCTTCAAAGTTTTTGAGAGGGGATTCTTCATCACGGGATAGTAGTTAAGTCAACCGATGGACATATCAACTCAGTGTTCTTCGTCCCTGCGCACGCGCATCGCATTCCTGATCAAACATTTACTTGTAATCCAGCAGCCTTGCCAGCATTGAGTCGATGTAATCGGACTTTATTCGTCGGAGTAAGTGGAAGAAACGCACACAAGGCAGATAAGCGCAGAGGGCAGGGCTAGACCTAGGCGTCAAAAGTTGAGAGGAACGGGGACAGAGACGTGAGACGATGATAGGTTCTGTTCTGCCCCGAAGGAGATCAGGTCAAGGCGGAGGACCGGATGCGAAAGATATCGTCGGAACAAGTGGTAGATTTCGCAGAGCTTCAGTTTTCAACAAAAAGCGTGACATTGATTCTAACGCCCTATTAGCGCCCCCTGAAGCAAACCGCTTGCATTTTTCAACTGACTATTCGTTCAACGTTGGCCTCCAAGTTCAACGCATTTTTCTTCTACGTTCTACATTTCTCACATTACAGGCTCTATATCTACGAGTTCAAGTCACGATGCCAGTACTGGTAAGCGTGTCTACTGTATTTCATCTTCTCATGGCTTTCTTTCGTTAATTTGAAGATGCTTCATAGAACATGAAGGCACACCTATCCAAGCTTAGTTGACCTTTGGAAGGTTGTGTCAGCGGTACTATTAAGTTGTGAGTCCGCGAAAATCTCAGAAAGAAGCAACTTGGTTTGTCTTCTTGTCTGACATACACGGAAAAAAAGGAGCCCATTAATGCGAAGCACTGAACTTTCAATACACATCGAGCTACTTATCCTCCGTGCATACGACTAGTAGCGAGTCATTGAATAATATCGTCATGGTTGCCTATCGGGTATACACTGGTCCGCATAATTTCTGGAGACGTAGTTGCGATATTACTCGTTGGTTACTCGTGGACACTGAAGCATGTATAGATAAAGATAACCTGGCTTTCCCCATGTCTACCTCTCGGAGTATTCCCCACATACTATGGTAACGGAAAATAACAGGAAATCAAATCTGTTGGAAAACATCAATCTGCGGGGGTAGTAAGGCGCATGCCTACCCTATCCTTGTATTATATGACGCTGACCTAACACTGGTCTCCAGCCAAGCCAGTCCACCATATGAGGATTGAGTGGATAGTTGATAGGCGAAAGCGAGGGATGGCTGTGGGAGTGATAATCTGGCAGTTAGGCGACAAGGTCGACGGAACATCGGGGAAGTAAACAATTGCTGGGAAATATTAATCATAGCACACCACACGTTTCGTAAAAGAGACGATCCGAGGTCAGTCAGATTGATGAGGGTTCGTCGGCAAGGTATGGATTTAGCTGTGCTTACAAGAAAAAACACTCAGCGAATGCCGAGCTTCGATTACACCGCAATTTTTTATTATATGATGATGTTAAGGGACGAAAGATATCAAGCCCGCACGTAGAAGGACGAACTCGAATGTAGATTCAAAGGTCAAAGCTGACGCTTTTGAAACATATGAAAACATTTGAATGTAAGCGTTTTCAGCTGACTGCGGATTCAATTACTAAGAATTGTTGCGACACTGTAAATCAAGCAGGCCCTCGCATGAAAATGTACGAGGATGGTTATTGGAGGTAAGATATCTACGGAGGAGATCTGGGAGAAGCTATAACGAGGCACAGAACAGTCCAGTACGTCTTGAAAAAGAAGGCATTGACTCACATGGAGGATGAAAAACACCATCTATAACTCGTACCCCCTCGTACTCAGATGCAATCAGACCGTCAGAATGACGAAGTTGTCGTATTGTCGGTATTCCATCCTCGTCAATGGAAATAATCAGGTAGGAGGATTCAATCCCTATAACTATACATTCAAGGGTAGGCGCTCCATTGCTCGGGTCATACAGGTTTCTGAAGTGAACATCTTGCGATGCGATACCACGGTTAAAATGCTTTAATGCCTTGAACACTCGGTATTCGAGTGCAGTGTCCTGAACGCCTAGGGAGTCATATACTATCCCTGGTTCTACTTTTGTCCCACCTATGAACTGAACAAAGATTTTGTCCGGCGGGGGACCGTCATGATTCACCAGTTTAGAGGGCCCGGCTCCACGGATCTGAAAGTTTGAGTTACTCTCAGCAGCCTTGATAGAAACAAGCAAGTCAGCAATGACTACTATTGGGGCTCCTATAATATGTAACCTACCATGAGGGGTGCAGTGTGCACACCGGCGACGAAGAATAGTCCCAAGACCAGGTACGAAAAATTGAACAAGTGCATTCGTGATGAAGGAAGGGATCGGGTAACCGTTGAAGGTCAGAGTGATGGCAATTATGCGCGGAGGACGAGAGCGCGCGCTTTTTTTTTTAGGTCTGACCTACTGACCAGCAGTTTTTGAGTGGGGATTGAAGACGAAGGGGGACGCATGCGCAGCTCTTATACTAAGGGCCGGCCTCGCTTTCAACTTTGAGATTATGTTAATTACATATGCGATGTTTCGGAGCTGCCTAAGGCCCTGATCGGCTGCAACGGAAAACGGTGCGGGTTTTTGACGGGTACAGCCAAAAATACCCAGACTTGGGAAATTACGTAAGATCAGCGGGAAAGCGAAAATTTCCGTGAAACTGGCGATCGGCAAAACATTCAGAGTCTGACTGGGTCTGGGCGGCAATCAAAGTAATTCACTGACTCAGCAAAGGTGGAAGCGCTTATGTACTTTGATTATCTTTATAAAGCTAATCAAAAGTATCACATGACTACCGATAAGCCATATTTAAAAGTCACATGACTTTTTCTGCTCAGCGAATTTATCAAAAAATGTACGCATCACAACAGCGGCTTTAAATAACAGAGTCCGGTACTCGGGCCGTGACACCAAACCCGTTGTAAAACCTGAGTCAGGATTTGATGGGAACCAAACCCGGAAACCGTTTTCCTGCACCGTTTTCCGTTGCAGCCGATCAGGGCCTAAATAAAATTTCGAAAAACTTTGCTGGCCGTTGGTGCTGGAGGTGAATAGATGTCAAAATAGAAATATCGAAGAGCATTCCACTTTATCCCATCCAAAGTAAAGCAGACTGAAACCGGTAGCCTGAAGAGCTCGGGCCTTGGCACAAGTAATTGACAAGACAGAGGGTTCTTCTCAAAGATGAACATAATTTTTTCTCTATGGCCGACGGACACACAGTGATGCACAGCCTCACGTTAGTGGCGCTCCCATTATGTATGTCGAGGAAAGACGGAGAAAACGGAGATCAATTTTGAGCAGGAAAAAAAAGAACTAAACACACCAATACGCCCCAAATATTGATCCGCCATACCCCGCTGCGCAGAGAGAGCAAAGGGTAAGCAAAGATACTGGGAAAACAATTTGCAGAAAGAGCAAAAGGTGGCAACTGGCAAGCAAAGATACTGAAAAAAACAATTTGTCATAATGGTCATGGCGATGCTGTTCTGAGGAAGAATGAAGTTGTTCACCAGTGGATCTCAGCTACTTATGTTATGCTAATCGACCCCTCGCACACAAAACCGCGTGGGCCTAAGAGATAACAATCAAAGTAAGTTATCGGCTGTTTGGTAATCCTTGAAGGCGCAACCTCCAAAAAAAAAAATAGAGTTTCAATAATGACAATACTTAACAAATCAATGACCACCAAACAAATCAAAGGCTGTGTGGAATGTTTGGAGTGGACTTGAAGTGGCAGAAACGAGCCTGGAATGGGGAGAAACATCACAAAGAAGAAGCTGTTATAATTTATCAGCCTGAGGACGGCAACACGAGGAGAAGAATTGCACACCTTGTCAGTGTCACTTGTCCTTATTCAACACTTTCTTATCTCTCAAGTTTCTTCCTTCAGGGTCCATACGATGATACAATCTAAGAAATAACAGCATTCAAGGAGATAGAAGAAATTCCACAGGAAGACTACAGTCTATATCCGACTCTACGCGCAAGTCAGGTAATTGCGATCGTAATATTGGAAAAAAAAAACAGTACTTATGCAACAACCCACTCAGTGGTCTGGTGGCGCCTTGAGAAATCATCAAAGCACACGGATTTCCAGGTGTCTTCAACCATGGCTGAGGTTCCCTGACAAAAAATAACGTTGTAGAATTAAGCAATTCGCTGATAGATTAGACACTGAGGTAGAAAAAAGAGTCCATTTGTTCCATTCACAACACCACCTATAAAACGCACAAGTACGAACGTACTGCATAAGAAAAGAACAAGAAAAAGAGTGTATATGTATGCGCCAGATTAGTGTCGTTGTGGCGACATAGGTAGTGGGTCCTCATTCTATCCTGGTAGCCAGACTAGAGCGTAAGAACAGGTGCGAATGGTACAAAGTTTGTGTGCAGTTGTGCGATAGTAGTTCGGAGAGGCGATGTATATATACCATACCGGTAGTAAGAGACGGCTCGTAAGAGAAACAAAAAAAAACATTCCATTTGGATCTCCTTCAATGAAAAAGGATATGCTAAAGAAGCTAACAACGACTATAGGAGAGGGCGAAAGATCATGAATGTGTTAAGTTACGTGACAACCAATGCTTAGTGGAAAACAGCAATGGCAGCGATGGCAGAGATCATTGACAAGAGTGTGATGCCTTCCGACATACCAGCCTGGAAGACACGAACACCAGGAGCAGCAGCGTTGCTCGAGGAAGATGCAGCAGCGGTTGTCGAGCCAGATGATCCTGAAACACCGGCAGCACCAGATGACGACCCAGAATTGGTCGCAGTACCTGTAGCAGTAGCAGCGCTACCAGTTGCAGTCGCAGCACCCGAAACACCGAGCGAAGCCAATGCAATTCCGTTAGAGATCGTAGCAACTGTCTGACAGTTGGATGACGAAGGAGTAGACTGAACAGTCGAGGGAGTATTAAGGTCGCCTTGAGTGTAGGTTACTCCATCGACAACACCTGTCCAGTACTGGGCAAAGGAAGAGAACGAGGTAGTTCCATCCGAAACACCCTCAACGTACCACCCAGGAGGGTAGGCAACGTCAGCCTCGCAAGTCTCGAAAGTTCCGTTGAAGTTGTAGTTGCCGGGCATGACAAACTCACAACCCATCTCATCAAGTTCGTGCCAGCACATAGCAGCGGCACTGTACGTCGAGTTGGCCCAGGTGCAAGCACGGAAGCAGAATTGCTCGTAAGAGACGTAGAGCATCCATTCGGCAACGTTAATGGTTTCGCCGTCGATGGTCATGTTGGTAGTTACATTTCCACCGATGGGGTTACCGGAACCATAGGCACCGTGAGGGTCGAGTTCACCTCCCCAATCCCCGGAGGGAATGTTAATCTTGGTAAGGTCACCGTAACCCATGATTTGCACGTACATGTCTAGGGGAGAAAAAACAATTCAGCAAAGAGAAAATAACGACACGAAAATAATAATAATAATAATATACAAACCAGTTTTCAGCAAACTAACACCAGTTATTGTACCGTCAGGAATGACTCGTGCGTCATTTCTTGCCTGAGAGCACCACGCAACCTCGATAGTTTCTGAGTCGGCGATGTCCTGGCTCTCGGGAGGAGCAAAAATACACCAATCGTCGACCGAATTGACACTCAACAACCTAGCGTAGGAAGTCTGATTGAGGGAGGTGCCAAGAGTTGGTTCAGGAGGGTTAGTAGTACCCATGGTTCCAGTGGCGACGACACCCTCGGGAAAAGTAGTGGTCGACTGCGCAAAGGCAGTGGAAGCCAACAGGAGAGAAGCTGTTGCAATAGCGAGCATTTTTTCAAAAGGTGAAAGAGGAATTATGTTCTCTGTAAAGTTCAAACGAGTGTCTTGTTGAGCGTCGATGGTGGAGTAGCAAGAATTAGGATGAGAAAAAAAAGCCTAAAGGCTTAGCAGGTGATGGAGAGGAAGAAAGAAGAACGAGTTGTAGGGTTGTGTTTGGCTAGATTCACGCTCTATAAACTCTTCCCGCTAAGCTATTTTAAGAACTTTGATTTTTATCGCATTTGATCAGTCGAACTCCGCAGCCTATAAATAATTCCATCTCTTTCAATATTTCTTTCTCTTACTGCGCGCATCTTGGGCTCAGAAGCAACCGCTTAATTGCGCTCATCTTACAGCTGCATCTCTGATGCTTTCTCTGTTTTTTTTGCAAAGAAAACGTTCGTAAGTAAAGACTCACAGTCAGGCACAAAATAAAATGAATCATTTGACATGATTGCTGCGGCAGCACTCGACCGTCATACAATCCAGCCCTTACAACTCTTCACATAAAAGCGACACGGCACATTTTCCATTATTTTTTTTCAAGTTACTATTTGCCACTAGAACATACTAACACGGAGGGTTGTCTCTGTGACTCTGATCAATTTGTGCCTAAGCGTGGTGATATCCACTGCGCGCGCGGGTTGCAAACACCGTGCAAACTAAGGTAAACATGTCATCTTTTTATGAAGTGTATGAAGGCAGAGTTCGTCCAAAATTCCATACGTCCTCCTTCGCCAATTGATTGATTGGTCTCCGTGAAAATGATTATTGATCCCATATATTTTGCCTACATAGATAATGATAAGATTCTCGTACTGGCTTGCCGGAGCTTTCAGTCGGACCCTGTTTAAGCACCATGCTTTACGACAAGATGCTGGTTTATTTCCCTCATATGTGCCCAAAGTATACTCGCATTGGCTTGAGTAGTGGCCCCTGTCATTGTGACTCAATTTCGGTACATGCAAGAAGGTTGTTTCGCATGCCGCCTACTTTCAAACAGATTGCTGCAGCCCTCCATCAAAAGCATTTGTCCGAGAGTGATGAGTAGAATCCAGAGAGAACTCATTGACAATGACTGGATAACTCTGTGGACAAGCATTATAGAGTTTCATATCTACTATCCCGCTACAGTGTCAGTGTGTCACCAAATAGAACAAATCATCATATCAAGGTCACAGATGCACCGCGGTAGTTCAGTCGCCAGGTAATATCTTAGAGTGACAGACAGCCTGTCTATGCCCTCTCTGTACCTTTATACTATAATCTTTGACACACTACTTGAGACTAAGTAGTAAGTAGATCCAACTTAATTCCATCTCTGCTTTGGCTTTCCTCAAATGGCAGGTAAGCGCTTAACTCTTTGACGCAGGAACTGTCCACGTCATCCTAGGTCATCCTATTACTCTTGTACGGAATCAGTCCCAACCTAATATTGAAACTTGAAGAGCCTCCAACACCCGAGCAGACCTATCTAAATCCATGATCATTTCTCAACGCTTGCCGCTGTCAGAACTTCTTGAAGATTTGAGCTTGACCACTGGATCAGCTTGAACCTGCGTGCTATCTACGCCTGGCCGTATTCGCTGCTCACAGAGACTTGTGAGAGGACGTGTAATATTCCCCGAGCCGTGCGTTGTGTTTTCATAATGTTGACTTCACAACCTTCTGACTATACGCGCCTTGCTTTATTTTGTGTTCTGGCAGAGTATCATAATGATCCTCACTTAGCACAAAGTTGGGAAAGCGATGGGCATCACAACCAGGTCCACAAAAAAGGTACACAGCCAGATATACTCCTGCTCATCTATGGCGTCTAAATGCAGACATCGTAAGTAACTTCACCGATTAAGATCAAACGACAGTTTTCATCTTCCGCTCCTTAAATGTCAAATCCAACCATAGGGTGTCAAGACCATCTCCAGTACTTCCACTTCTCAAAGGACGTACAGGACATTATCGTCACCTTCGAACTCTATAAGTAATACACAGGCAAGTTCTGTCTCATTGGATTCCAGTTTTTGTACAGTATTTCTCCTGGTATTCAACCGACTCAATCTCTGAGATTGTTTAGTTCTTCATCTTCTTGGTAGGTCATTGCTTCTCGATTCTCATGGGCCGAGTATACTCTAGGAACATCCTGCATGTAGCGTCAGATTGTTGCTTTCGCATGAAGTAGTGCTCGTGTCGCCACCCGGGCATGTCTGTATTTTGGCTCATCTCGCAAGTGACTCGGGTTTTCCTGCAGGTACAAATCCTTGTCTGGTCCTTATCCAGCGGAGGTTGACGAAAACGCAGTCGAGTGGCACGCACACGTGATAACCTGGTGGTAATTAAGCGCAGGTACTAAAGGTCCGCGGAATGCCGAAGTAGTTTCTCTCTCTCAAAGTCCACCACCGTCTCTTCCTCTCTCCTAGTTGTATACGCTTCGTCTTCATCTTGCTTCATATTATATCTCATTCTCTCTATTACTCCTCCTCTACTGCGGTTTCGATGGACGCTATCACAATGTTTACTGGGGCTGAAGGTGGTAATCTGACGCTTGACGAAATACTCGATCTACCGGAGGTCAAAGAGCTGGACTTGGATGGGTGAGCTACTCTTTGCTCTATCTATGGACTGATTGCTCATTTGACGTCCTGGTTTTCTTTGCCTGCTTGATTCCGTTTATGGCACAAACTTCAACTTGGACACTGTCATTGTGGTCGTGACCACTCCTCATCCAGCGCGCCCGATGCTGCATTCCTGGCAATGTTTGCGCCATCAGCAGACGGTGGATCCTTGAGTCCAGAGGTCGGCACATCAGAGGATTACGAGGGGCTTTGGCGCGCTTTGGATCACTTCAATGCTACTGGAGAGCTCCTAGATCTCCGTCCTCAGCAAGAACCCAGCGATAATGCCACAAACCCGTCCGCAGATTCTGTTTCTCCCGCTTTAGTGCATATAATCGACAACTGTGACGCGCCTTTTGATGAAGATGAGACGACGGACCGTCTTTTCGACGATTCTCCTAATGATAGACCAGTCTCCGTGCCCTTAGAGCCACCATTGGCTGCGGAGAACACTTTTACGAATTTCCAGCAAGTTTCTGAATTTCAGTTCGAAACAAACATCCATGATGTTCCGAATTCAACCCACCATACTAACGCTTCTTCGTCAAATGACTCTGTATCTGATCATCTTCATGGTTCAATGCCAGTTGCTGGAAACCAGCCTCATGGAAACGGACCTACTCCTAATCTGAGCTCGAGCCCCTCCGATACCCCTGCGGAACCTCTACCAATCACCCCTCAGAATGATTTTCTGCAAAAGGCTGGCAATGTTCCAACAGACCAACGTATTACCAGCTCGATCTCGAGGAAAGAGGTCGACGTGACGACGGCAGAGTTCAGAACTGCTGACAAGCGCAAAAGAATCGATTCTAACGGGTTAGAGACCTTTACTGAAGGATGTACTAGATCGCACAGTACAGTAAACCAGGATGTTGCACAGCCAAATCCAATGTGGGTCGGAGCGTCGTCGCAACCTGGCAATACCAATACTCAAATGGCGATCTCACAACACCAACCTCAAATACAGGCTCGACCCGTGAACATCTTTCCTCCCATCCCTTCCTTTTCTATGCCTTATCTCTACGATCGCTCATTCAATCACGCTCAGGCCTCTTCTGCTCCATTGGCGCCTCAACAACAGAACTATACAGCATCTGTGATGTTCCCTCCGGGTCAGGTTGAGCTATACTCTAATATACCGATTCAGCAATCTGCGGATTTTCCTCACTTTGACGAACAATATGACCAGTATCCCGGTCCAACAAATTCGACAGTTCCTGCTGGGAGTGCTCGAACTTTCTCGCAGTGGCCTGCACCTCATCAAACATCTCAGGCTGTTATACCCCAAACTCATTTCCAACAGGCGTCGGCGACCGTTCCTTACTATGGCCAGTATGCTGGTCCAACAAACTCGACAGTTCCCCTTGGGAATACTCGAACTTCCTCCCAGTGGCTTGCACCTTATCAAACACCTCAGGCTGATATCCCATCCACTCATTTCCTCCAGGCGGCTCCTGAACTCACTCCGTACGTGTTCGCTCTTTGTTTTCCTTCCATGTTGCTGAACAAGTGCATTTTCGATAGCATGAAGGAGCTTCAGTTCCACTTTGAAAACGGGAGCGGGAAACGGAGTTCAGAGAATCCGCACAAGCGAAGCCAATACGTCAAAATGAAGAAATCAGATGTCCCCCCGTTTGTCATTTGTCATTGGAAAGACTCTTCTTCCAGCTCGGACTCTGCGGTTGAATGTGGACGGCGCATCACTTATGAGGAACGTGAAAAGCATTACGAGGACTATCATAAACTCTCAACCAGCGCAATCTCCGGGATATGTGGATGGGTAGAATGCGGGAGATCCTTTGGGAGATCTCGTTTGGCAAAGCACTTTAATGGCCAACATCATCCTTTTTGTCGGTTCTACTGCGACTTCTGTGAACAGGGCTATCAAGAGGAAAAAGCACGGGATAATCATATGTCGAACTGCAGCAGTGCAAGGTTCCGAACTGGGACGAGTGCAGCATCTGCAGTTGCGGGACCTTCGGGCACATCTGTCGATGATGGTGATCTTCATCAGAACAAGAGGCGTCGCTTTTAATTTTCACAATTCATTTACACATGAAGCTCATCCCTTTCTAGCTAAGGCAGGGCTGTCATAATATATCGTGTATCAGTTAGTCTGTTTGTCTACTCTTACTTGTATTTTTAGCACCAGCATCCATGTATGTACTGCTGCCTTTATGTATATCCTGATTATGTAGCCTCGTCAATCATAAAACGTTTTTAGAGAAATGCGCGTATCCAGTAAGAGCAGCTTTGACCGTTTCCACAAATAGCAGACGCACGTGTCAGCGTGGGCCTCGGCTATAGTTCCTAGTCACTGTCATCAACGTCGACGCGTCAAACTCAACGTACTCATCGTCAGGATAGATTGTCCTTCTTAAATCCCACCGTGAAACACTCTGCTCTACATCAACTATCCCTGCTTGCTACCTCTGAACATCGAACAATCGGTTCTGCCCTGGCACTTGAATTGCTATAGGCGAAGGAGACAGTGGAAAGATTGGTAGACTCTTGGACAAAAGAAGATTGAATTTACAGGATATAGTGGAAAGAACTACAGAGACTCGATATGAGCTCACTGGCGTTTCTGGTCACAGAGCTCCAGGTCAAATGACTTCGTACTTTGCTTGATCTCGAGTTAATTGGCTATCATATTTCTAGTCACTGTCGAGTGAAACTCGACGGAAGCATCCTGAAATACGCGAGGTAATACTCTCATTGAGATCCACGAACAATACTTATGTCTTCTTTCAGGCCGCTGAAAAGTCCTTAGCTACGCTCAGAGCTTCACCAGAGCAAGCAAGCACTAGCCTAACCTCAGGTAAGTTCTATTAGCTATCAAGTATCGTGTCTAACTACTACTCAGATGGGCCCCAATCACTTGAGCTTCTCAGACCCGTATTCATGGGCTGCGCTACCAAGTCTCCAAAAGTCGTAGCTATCTCCCTTGGCTCTCTCCAACGTCTCATATCCCTCAAAGCCGTGTCGAAATCAACTGTGCCAGAAATCATCCGTACGATGAGCGATGCAATGAATCAGGGCGTAGATATCCAACTTAAGATACTGCAAACTCTGCTCGGTCTGATAACGAACTATTTGGAAGTACATGATACGTTGCTCGGCGATGTAAGTCGGAGCGTGCTCTATTAATTTGCCAAATGCTCAATCCAGTCCGCTGAAGTCTCTCTTCTACACTTCCATAGGCGCTGCTTCTATGCTTCAAATTACAGGAATCACGGATTGCAGTCGTTTCTAGTACCGCCGCCGCGACGCTTCGACAGCTCGTCATGGTTGTGATGGACAAAATGGTCGATGAAGATCGAAGAAACGCGGATGCAGAAATTAGAGAGGCAGATGATAAACTCGCAGAAGTAACTTTACCAGATGGGACCACCACTCAACTCAATCCTTCGGCAAAAGACGCATATTCCGTATTTGAAGATTTGTGTCTGCTAGCTAATTCTGAAAAACCCAATTTCCTGAAGCTTCAGTTTTTGCACAAGACATTCGCGCTAGAGTTGATTGAGAGCGTGTTGACGAATTATCATGCGTTATTTCGAAAGGTACGTTGCTCATACCAGTTGCATTCTCGACCCATCTCATACTTTCATAGCACGTTTCTTTAATTCTTCTTCTACAAAATCATCTCTGTCCCCTTCTTCTCAAAGCCTTGTCCGACCGCCCAACGTTCCCTCTTATTCTTCGATGCACTCGCGTAGTGTTCCTCCTTCTGAAACAATTCTCGCTTGAATTGCAGACAGAAACTGAGGTATTCCTAATGCTCCTCATCCGAATCATCACAGACGACAATTCTGTTTCATTGGAAGCAAGTGGAAGCGGAAGTAGCATCGCATCGAATGAATCATACAGTCATGGTCATGGATCGAGACCTCAATGGATGAGAGTACTTGCAATGGAAATTATGCGGGGGTAAGACCAAGACCTCATAGATGCGATCGATGCGTTTCTAACCTCATCTGTCCGAATACTAGTTTATGCAGCGACGCAGAGCTTATGCGAAATGTATGGGATCGATACGATGCACAAGAGAATGGCTCAAATGCTCTCAGTACGCTTGTTACCGCCCTCAAACGACTTGTAACCGAAAGGCCCGCGCTCCTCGGAGTGGGATCGCAGATGTTCGGAGTGGGCGTCATTAACAGTAATGATAGTCATGCGCTTTCACCAGGTAGCCCTAGTTACTCGTTGGATGGCGTAGCTGGGATGGTCGCGACCGCAGCCAGTGCCACGGTGTCGAATGTTGTCGGAATGATGGGCTCAAATGCTGGGTTAAGCTTGCAGGGCTCGACGATGAAGTTGCAGTGGTCAGTCAATGACATTCTACTCTCAACCGTTTTACCGATCGTCATTTTAAAGCATTGATCAACTAGACAAGGCCGACTCTCCTCCAATTCCAGAATCATACATCTATCTCCTTGCCGTGCAATGCCTCGTTTCACTTTGTGAAGGCTTCGCAACCTTCTCCGCGCCCCTCTTCAACACCATAATGATACAAAAACCTCGCGCAGCAGGCGAAGCTCCTATACGTGCTCCACCTGCCTTGGACTTTACCACCCTAGCTTTCGACGATCCGTCGACCAAGCAACTTCAGATAGTACGGGACATCATTGAAAGCAATTGGCCTGCACTTCTCGCTGCGCTTTCCTTTGTCATTGCTACCAATCTTTCTGATGAAATCTTCGTTGATATTCTGGCGAGCTATCAAGCCATGACCAACGTTTCTGGAATGTTAGGTCTTACCACACCAAGGGATGCGTTCTTTACGAGCCTGGCCAAGTTCTCTGTTCCTACGCGGGTGGTATCAAGTCTTGACTCGTATACAGACCCGCAGACACCACGCTCTGCAACGGCCTCGTTTTCGGAAAATCTCGGTCTGAGTTTGAGTGGGGGCGCTGGGCCAACATCCCCTCCTGGACTTTCTGAACGGAACCTTGCGTGTCTGAAGGTACTCGTATCGAGCGCGATGTTTCTTGCTGGAAGCCTTGGAGAGAGTTGGTTTGGGATCTTAGAAGTGCTACAGAATGCTGATTACGTGCTGGCGAGTAAGGGTATTGGATATGGAGCTCCATCACCAGGGAGTAAAGTTGGATTCTCCCCTGGAAGAAGTGGTAGTAACCCACCTAGTCGGTCAGTGTCCATGTCATTGTCTGCATCGGGATCCGGATCAGGGCTTGCCTCCGCATCTTCGTCGAATTCTCAACAATCTTCTCGCCATCCTCTCCTCAGTGACTTGGATCCCGAGACGATGCTTACTGCAATACAACGCCTTTTCGATGCGTCGAAGAATTTGGAGGACGGAGCGTTCAAGTGTTTCATCGATGCTCTGTGTAAGCTCAGTGCAGAAATGATCGGAATGCAGACCGGAACCGGGGATGCGTCGGGATTGGAGGTTATTGCGGAGAGCGTAAGTGTGGAAGAGCTTAGTAGTCTTGGTTCCGGAGCACTGTCTCCGTCTGCATCGATTGCAGACACTCTTCATCGGCGAAGAGTTAGTGGGATTCACCTTCCAAGGACGCTGGTTTGTTTATTTGTCTATTTAGTTCGAAGCCTTCGAACTACGCTAATACAGGGAAATCTTCACAGCGCTCTGGCGATTTCGGGATCAACAAGCTCGGAGGAGTTGTTTCTCTGAATATCCATCGATTGATATACCGACCTGCGGAGGTTGCGTGGACCACGATGACAACCCACCTCCTTTCTGTGATTAGTCTTCCTACAGCTCCTCCGCCAATACGTATCCAGGCCGCCAGGGTTCTCGATGATGTTCTCATCACTGTCCCTCGTAACTTGAGTACCGCAGGGGAATTGCAGGCGCAGGTCCAACAGCGTGTCTTGGAAGTACTCTCGCACCAGGTCATGCCAGATTACACGTTACAACCTGGCATTGCTATTTCGAACGTCGGCACTACAGTTGAGTTGAGGCGGATGGGTCTTGAAACACTGCATGATATTTTACAGGTTTCGGGACATACATTGGTGATCGGTTGGGAGACAATATTCTCTATGCTTGAAAGTGTATGTAGGCCACCGCCACCCACAAGGTCAGGCTCGATGGATTCTGTGACTAGTCCTACTGCTTCAACGGCCCTTCGAGCCAAACCTATGCCGCTAGGACTCGGTATACCCTCCGAAAAGAACTACACCATACTGGTGAAGATCGCCTTCCAGTCCCTCAACTTAGTCTGTGATTCGGTCTCTGAACTCGCGCCGGAGCATCTCCGTCTTTGTATCAGCACCCTAGGCCAATTCGGACGCCAAGCTAATACCAATATTGCTCTCACCGCCGCGGCAAGTCTCTTATGGAGTGTCTCTGATGCAATCCAGGCGAAACGTAAAGATGCTGAGAAGGAGCCAGAGTACAGTGCAATTTGGATGTTCTTGTTGTTAGAGGTTCTCGGTCTTTGTACGGATGATCGGCCGGAGGTTAGGGACGGTGCGATACAAACTCTATTCCGGACCATGCAGCTATATGGTGCAACACTGAGCCTACAGACATGGGACGAGTGCATATGGAAAGTGGCCTTCCCGCTCGTCGATGCTTTGTCATCCGAGATACATCGTCGCTCTGCACTTGCCGAGCCACTTGAAAACCCCGGTGTCGGAGAACAAGCATGGGATGAATCCAAAATCCTTGCGTTCAATTCGATTGGCTCTATCTTCCACGATTTCCTTTCCTCCAAACTCATTCATCTCGAATCCTTTCAAAAGTCGTGGGATTTCTTCGTCACCCGTATTCAGGATTCTGTTCTTCTCGACAATCGATCTATAAGCACTCCGGCGCTGAGGTGCTTGGAGAAGGCAGTCAAGGCATCCTCAGCGTCCGTTTTTGATGCGAGGCCAAAGGTAGCGGAGACGAAGGAACGCGTTTGGATTGCGATCGATTCGATTGGGAATGCAGTGTTACGTCGAAACGGAACGCAGTCACCATTGGCTAGCTCACCAACCCTACCAAAACCGTTCACGCAAGAGAGCTTAGTAGCTTTTGTGGACGTCATACAGTCTACTCGTAATCTTAGCCGTGCACTAGACAGTGTTGAATGGTCATTGGAAAGGCTAACACGGTTAATGGTCATCTTGAAAGGTGTGTTGATATGAATGCATCAGCATGCATCGCTTCAACTTATGACAATTACAGGGGTATTGACTTACCCAAATTCGCCCGATTATCGACCGGATATCGATGCACTTCCTCCTGTTCAGGTATGGTCCCGATCATTGTACATGCATCATCAATTTTCACTCTTAACAATCTCTCAGACTGTCGTGATGACTACTATAGGCGGGATCGACTTATCTGGTCCTGGTGTTCCATCGCTTGTCCTGAGAGATCTGTCCGAATTCGCCACGCTACCTTTTCTTGCTGCCTTTGACGTTGCTCCAGACCCTAAGAGCTCCACACCTTCTAAACGCATAACATATATTGCCCTTGCAAAGAAAACCATGCCTAAACTCGTCGAACTTTGTCTACAATTCAAGGACAGGTTGGAGCTGTACTCTGAGGGAACTCTAGAGGCCGTCATGTCTGTACGTGCAAACATCAGACCTGTTTTCCGAGATTGATGTTTTTCCCCCTAGGCGTACTCCATACCAGTAAAACTCAAGTATGACTGTCCCGCCCCGTCCAAGCACGGGAAAGATCCTCCTCTATGGAAGACGGCCACAACTTCTTTCTTGCGAATCGTGAAAGAATGCTCACCTCATATCGTGTCATTTGATGAAGGTAGATTTTTCAGGATCCAATGCATGAAGTTTATTGAATGAATCTTCAGAGCTATCCGACGAGCGACTAGAAGGCATCTGGAGGCAAATCATAGATGTGTTTCGCGGAGGGATTTTGGCAGATTGGTATGTCTTTATCCAGAGCCGTACATTTGTTTGCTTATCTACCTGTAATGTCAGTTCAGCGGCCGAAAGTTTCCCATTGGATATTCAAGATGAGGAAGAGAACTTTGACCTAGCGCTGATTGCTGCACTTGAAATTGACGTTGTCCCGCATCTCGGAGCCCGCAGGATCCCTGATTCTATTTTCACTCTGCTTGCCAAAGTACTAGCCCAAGGTAGTCGGCTTGATGACTCGTCCTTGTCTCCCAGTTCTGCGGATGATGTTGAGACGGGATCCAACGAATACATCCATGTCAATGGTTCTCAACACCATTCACACGGAAGTACGGACCCAGGACATGCATTACCTCGTGAACGATTTTCGTACTGGTGCTTTGATTTATTATTTTTGATCTGTTCGGATACGACGAGAGGTCTGTTCATCTACTTTTTGCAAGTGTGCGCATCTTTTCTGATTGCCACTCTTTTAGAACAAGAGAATGCTCGGAAACGCCTTGCGGCCTTGAGCTTACCAGCGCTACTCAAGAGATGTCAAACAACAATGGCTAGATACGTCGCAGACGAGGCGCTGAGGGGAAATCTACCGTTACCTCGGTGTGTTTATTATTGTTAATTCTGGAGTTGTAAATTCTCATTCCAATTGCAGAGCACGTGAAGACGAGCTTCTCTATGTTCTCCGGAAACTTCAAGAGTTACGATTGTGGTCTGGGTCACTATGGGCTGCGTTATCCGACAATCCAACCAAGTACTCTCTAGAGCAGCCGCCCTCAAGTTCGCTCACGGCTGATGCTGAACTCGCAACACCTGTCTCATCGCTGTCATCCAAGGCTCTAATATCAGATGCAGTCAGACGCTCCACAGTCGGACATCTGTTCCACTTTTATACACTGCTTTGCGAGATAGCCTCAGTACCTAGACGTACACCGGAAGCATGGGTTCACATTAGGCCTTTGTCCACGGGGTCTGTATCACAGCATTCTGAAGAGAGGGATCTTAACGGTCATGGACACATAAATTCTCACTTGGAGCATCTGGACGCACGTATGCTGGCGAAGGAATGCTTGAAGATTGTAGGGAACGAGATGGGCGTATCATGGAATTGACCATCGTGTAAATATCACAATCGAACGTTGTACCGCAACGCGGTGAACACAGATTGTTCGAAAACTATCGGCTGAAGCTAAGTGGTTCCAGTCTTGCTTGTAACTTCTTTGCCTGTACCTAGAGAACCAATTTAATTATAGCAACTTCTACTATCACACGGGGACGAGGTTCGCAGGTCATCATCTATATCATGATTTTGGTACAGAATGCAACATACGAGGCATAACTATGTGTATGTGAGGGATGAAGATGAAGATCTGGGTGAGCCAGTGAAAACTTTCTGGCTTTTGCTTTGTCTATTTCCCAAGTCAAAAGTCATGATCATCCCGACTGTGACCAACCTTCTGTCAGCACATGAAAGTAATCGGTATTTTACTGCGCATTTCGTTTCCGCAGCTCTTAGCAACAAATTAATAGCCATCTCTGGTCTTATGTACAATAGTAAGTTCATGGGTCTCTCGTATTCATTCTGCTTTAGTTTCACCATATGCACAGCATGTGCATCTATGTATTTCGTTGTTTCTCAGCCACTTTGCCCACCTGCTAACCCGATGTTTACTCCACCACCACTCGAAGAACTTTTCATTCCATTCTTGTTACATTCAATCCAATACTATTTTCAAGATTTCACTCCCGGACCTCCTTGTACAGAGGGTATATAAAGAGGTCTTGTTGGCCTGTCCTGTTACTCATCTTGTCTTGCTTTCCTGGAACACAGACGTTCCCTCGTTCAACGAATATCTTTTCTCTGTCTCTTTTGAGTCCTTCATAATCAGTCAACGCCATGATTGGAATCTTCTCCGTTATTTCTCTTCTTATTGCTTCAGGCGCAAATGCGGACCGTACGTTTACGGTTACGAATAACTGTGACTACACGGTCTGGTACGTTTGACCTCACTCTTACTCTCCCATATGTAAGTATGGACTGACCCCGATGATATTCTATCAGGCCTGGAGTATGTACTATCCTTCCTTTGAGTCACCCCGCCTCAGCTAACCTCCCCTTTCTTAGATGTTCACCAACCTCCTCGTCGGGACCGCCGTCCCCGATCAAGCTAACGGGTATGTGACTGTTTCCTTGAAACAAGTCTGATTAAATCGAGGTCTGGTTTTCCTATCTCCCAATATCAATAGATGGGAACAAGCCGCTGGTGCAACCGTCTCCTTTACTGTCCCCGATAACTGGACGTCCGGAAGAATCTGGGGTCGCACGGAATGCGATTTTACAACAGTCCAAGGACCAACTTCGTGCGCTACCGGTGGTTGCAATGGGGGATTGGTTTGTGATGCCTCCACTGGAACTGTGAGATTTATTTTTTCGTCTCTTCAGCAGCTCCCGAACGAAATCTCTTCCTTCCTTTTTACGGGTATTTTAATATAGGGAGTACCGCCAGCAACTGTGGCTGAATGGACTCTTTCGGGAGCCCAAGATCTCGACTATTATGATGTTTCCGTCGTTGATGGTTTCAATGTTCCAATTGCAGTCACTGTCAGTGACACCTCCTGCAGCACGGCATCTTGCCCAGCTAATCTGAACTCTGATTGTCCGTTCCCGATTCTTTCTCTCATCTCGAACGCAAATCGAATATTGTTTTTTTTTCTACAGGCCCTTCGGACCTCCAAGTTCTTGATTCTTCAGGCGCCGTCGTCGGATGCAACAGTGCTTGCAATGCCAATCTTGATGGGGACCAAGGTATTTTGCCGTGCTCTTGCATATGCATGACTGAAATCTAGAATTGACTGAAATGTGGATAGCCGATTCCGCTAACTGCTGCACTGGATCTCACGACACCGCAGCCACCTGTCCTCCTTCCGGAGTAACGGACTATGACTTCTTCAGTACGCTTATACTAATCTCATTGCTTGAAGAACGCCACCTTATACACTTCCCGCAGAGGATGCCTGCCCTGACTCTTACGTCTACGCCTATGACGAATCTAGCGGTACTGCTTTGTGGACTTGCCCTGATAGCGCAAGCCCAGGCTACACTTTGACCTTCTGTCCTTGAAACAGTTCTACCGCTCTCAGTAGAAAAGAAGACGAGACTGGCTTTGCTCATTGCTCAAACTCTGGACTACATTCTTTTTTGCCAGACCCACCCCAAATTCAAATCGTGAATATCTGTATACCTAGTATCCTGTTGGACGGAAATTTAAGTATGTGGAATTAACTGTAATGCCTGTGACTATTTATTGGAAGATGTCGTCTCATACTCTCAATGCAATCTACATGAACTATCGTTTATTTAGTCGACACATCCTCATACCAGATATACTAGCTACTTCGTATACTTGGATCGGGCCAGGTTAATGGTACAACTGAGAGCTCGAACCGTACGCGCCACTTATACTATCCAGACTTTTCCTAAATCATAAACTCGCTACACAACTTCCGCTGTGACCGCGCCGCGTTTTTTTGTTAATAGTCGACGGATCCTAGAGGCATTAGCCGCCTTCCTCTTCGAAAAATTCTAGTCGCCTAAAAGCCGTTCTATAAGGAGTCTGGAAGCACCATACAGTAACGAGCTTATAGAGCCCGTAGTGGAACTAGGGAAGGGTGATCTTGGCAGTTGGGAACGTTTGAAGCGTACAGTGCAACCATCTGGGCGAGCAGGACTATTACGTTGATTGCTGAAGCTACCCCTTTTTGAAGGAGATGGCTTTAATTGCATAGAAGTCGGATTGAGATCGGGTGAGGTTATATGAGTGTCAATACTGGCAGTAGAGGACTCTGTTGATGTGGAGCTATCGTTCAACTCAACAGGATTGTTATAAGTCGTTCTTGGGGAACCTTTCGCATCCACAAGACAGTCCGTAACTGTAGGACCTGCATAAAGAGGGACGGAGAGTCGGTAGGTTATGCAGTCCATCAAATTTCGACCTCGTTCTGTGAATGCTTCTGCACAAGAGTGCGCCGGCTTCCAATTTTTGTCAAACGGAAGTCCACTACACGGCAAGCAGTTGGGGTGAAGAAATTCGGGAGTAAGTGAAGGACGAATGGCATGTATAAGCCGACTGATTTCACGACGTTCATTCAAACGATCAGGAAGGAGTGCCGGCAATGTTGAAAGTAGATGCGAGAGCCAACGAGCATAGGTAATATTGGATACACAGAGGTTATGTCCAAGGAGATGAAGTGTATGGACATCGGCGTTCCGAAAAACAGCTCGTTCTAATCCCAAAAGTTCGTGCCTTTCAGCAAAATAGTATTATTGGGACCAATCTCAGATCTCGTGAACATAGCGAACGCTCACCATTTGAAATTTCGAACACGAAAATCCCAAAATTCGGATCGATCTTCGAACCACTGCAACGCCAACCGCAAGCACAAGAGAAAGAGTCTCTGCAATGCAGCGCTACATTCTTCATCAGGATTTCCAAAATATGGAATATGGTCCGGAAAGATACGATTGAGGTAGAGTAAAGCGATGAAAATGGCCGGTGTAGGTGAATTCAGGAATTGTAAGGCTTTCGTCAACTTATACGTTAGTGCATCCAGTAACTCTCGCTCGTCGAAGCCTACAGACGTTGATCACATTAGTTCCCCTAAGCGGACAAACTTCAGGACGACACGCACAGATTCCCGGGTCATATAAGACCAATTTGTGCTGAATACACAGACTAATCCAAGTAGCCAAAGCGCGATTTTCCAAAATGTGCCGATGACGGAAGAGTCCAGAATGCAAAAGCATCTTGTCGTTGCTAGGTTCATAATAATGGCGTGAACATGATTGGGGTGATTCGGGAAAGATGTTCTGGATCAGCATTGATGAGGCGTTAACATCAGGGCGCCGATAATAGTATATACAATGAGCAGTTTCTGGGGACAGTACTGGGGCCAAAGCAGCCTTCAGACCAGGATCATATGAGGGCTTTCCATGTCTCCCGCAACGGGATTCGGTTGGGAGTGAGGTTTCCGAAAAACAGCGGATAGACGTGACAGCCATGATTGTGTAGAAGTGGAGAAAGCAATACGACTGGCCTTTAAACGAAGTGGTTTTATTTGAACGATTGTCAAACCATTGTCAGATCTTTTTGGATGTGCGCGTTCTCAATAAGGGTCGCTTCATGAGAACAATCGAACACCATTTGCCATTTTGGTCCAGTGAACACAGTAGCGAAACGAGTCACAGGAGGTGACCACGTACCGCGATGTCACACTGTCCTAACCTTGAGGAGAAATATTATTTGTATACCTAGTATATGGTGTGTACAAAAGTCCACAGGTAGTCCGAGATGCATGCTAAAAAATTTACACATTACCATGAAAGGGCCGTTGTCATTTCAGACAAAGAAGTTTTGCAATCACAGAACACTGGGAAGTAGATCGAGCTTTCTGGCTATCTGCCGTCCATCCAAAGGGCGTGACCATTTATCTTGGAAAAGAGATAAGCGGATATCATCCTTGACCTCAAATCACACGACTTGCCAGGGCACGCTAGAAAGTATTTCTCAAGTGCGTTCGTGAATCGAATTTGATACTCGGCTGGCGGCATCACGGTCACTTCTTTTCCATTTCGTGAATTAAGGCCTTGCTTGGCCTTATATTCTAATGTTTTCGCAAAAGTATAGCTTCCTGAGAGGCAGCGGGTTACGAAAACGAATGGCGTTAACGATGTGTGAGTCGAGGGGAAACATACCTATGGTATCGACTAGTCCACAAGCGATTTGCTTGTGTTCGATATCGACGCCCAGGAGGAGTCTAAAAATGGTGTAACCAATCAGTACAGATCAGATACTGTCTTGAAGGTATGATTATACGAGTAGTCCATGATATTGCTCTTTGAGAGGAAATCAGCGTCGCTCTTAATAGCTTCACGTAGGATAGCTTTTGAATATGGTCGGACGAGCGTCAAAGTTTGCTCTTGACCTGTGTTATGTACGAACGTTGGTCTAAACGTGAGGGAATCCAGCATAACGCACCCTCAATCCATTCACCATCAAAAAGCGTCTGAGAGGTCCGACCGGTAGCGCTATTCCCAGGCTTTACCTTTCGACCTTGGATACCCTTCAAATCGAATGTTTTGTCTACTTTCTGGTCATAGAACAGGTTTTCCATCACAAGTAAATCCGCTTTTGACTGCACAGTCCCAGTTTCGAGATTCCGGATCTCGATGGTATAGAAGCCTATCAATTTGGCAAGCACAGTGGCCTTACTTGTCGTAGATTCCATATATTGAAAGTAGGAAGGGCTGAGCTCAATAAGCACTTGCCTAGACGAAACGATTATGAGCCCTTCTTTCACGAATCAAAGCCGAAGGGGTTTCACAAATCAGCAACATTCCACGCATTGACCAAAGTCTTGATGATGAATCTGTCGTCCGCCGTTTTCCAGAAATTTGATTTGCTTTTTCCGCCTTCTGCTGACCAGTTTGCGCTTCTCGAAAGACTTTCCAAAAATATTGAGTCAACGCCACAACGTTTCCGGAGACTATCGAACTGCTTGGCAAAATACACCGTGCAGCTGAATTTGAGTCGTTTGCCGATAGTCCAGTCGTATTTGATGTGAGGGCGTTCATCTATCGCATTAACTTCGACTGTTGTCAGTAATCCATGGTGTCGGTTGGAACCCGCAGGAATTTGCGAAGGGCTTTGGTTTGGAAGCACTAGACGCATTGCATTCGTGATACCGTTCGTAAAAGAGTCGAGGGATAATTTACTACCAGGGAATGACGAAGCGATATCGTTTTGAGCAGATGTTGGGTCTGCTGTTGGAGTGGAATTTTGAGCATTCACGTCTACACCAATGAATGTTGTGCGTTTCGAACCGACCGTTGCGTCGTCGACAATGGAGGGAGCTCTCGAGCCTGGCTTAAGAGTCGAAACATTTGAAGTAGTCCAATCATGTCGTGTCTTTGCCTCAACTGCGTCTAATGCATGTAGCATTTGGTGCACATCATCGCTCCCACCCGACAACCCACTTACAACTTCGCCTACTACTTCCTGTTTGATTAACTGAACGTCCGGCTTAGCCCATGCCATCGGGGGGACTCCATTGGGAAACATCGACGGACGGTCGCCTGCACCTCCCACAAACATCTTGGAAGTCGACGAGCCCAAGCTGGCGAAACGTGACCCAGAGAGGATATTAGAGTCGGGTGATTTCTGCCTGAGTACCTCTCGGATAGACATAAGAGAGGTAGGTTCTCGTGGATGCTCTTTCCTGCTGATTACGGCCGAATACGCTTCCGGCTCGTGCCAGATGACATCTTCTCTATCAGGATCAGGCTGAACAAGTGCTGATGTCCGAAAAAGTTTGTATCCAGTTGCAGTAGCAGCGGAAAAGAACGACGATGCAGAGGCGGACGGTGTATTTGGAGGATCTGTAGTAGATGAGGAACGTGCAACGGACATTGATGCTAATTCACGGTAATAATCCGACGCGCTAGAAATACTGATAGCTCAGCTATTGTGTTGACGGGAGACGAGCATACTGACGGTCCCGTACCTCAACGTGAATGCGATGATACTTCCCCAGTCATCCTCTCGAATGATGACGTTACCTTCTGGCACAACATGACAAGTCGGATGCCACCAATCAGGTTCCGCAGCCCGCAATTTATCAGAGGGATCTAGCTCATTCAGCCTTCCCTGGTCCTCATTATTACCCAAGTCCTTCTTCTCTTTCTTACTTCCAAGATGTTTCTTATGCCATGCAAGCAATCTCCGCTCTGCACCTCTGGCAGCCGACAGAAACGCCCGGCGGACCTCGTTCAATGAAGAAAGTGGCGTTTTGGCTAGTTGGGTATAGAGCGTTTGTTCGATACGATGGAATGTCTGTCGGAGATTTGAGAGGAGTCGCATCGGATCAGCCGGAACGCCTGCGTTCGTTGATTGCATCGACAAAGACCCGCTAGAAGAGGTTAGTTGTGAGGTTGAGGATGAGGCATGCTTCAGAGGGAGACGCGAATGTGAGGGTGTCGGAGTTAGAGATGCAGCTAGAGTAGAGGAAACCGGGGAAGTGTTCTGAGATTCACTAAAGCAGTCGCTCGTAGTAGCCAGAGCTGGAGTGGAGTTTTCTGGCAATCCTGAAATGTTGGGTTTCGGAGTCGGATGTTCGTGCGAGTCCGAGATATCGTCGTCGTCAAATGAACCATACGCGTCGTCTGTCGAAGGTAGTCTAGGTAACGCCTTCTTGACCGCTACTTGGCTGTGAGCGAAGAATCTTTCCTCCTAAAATACATGTAAAAGCAAAATTCAGGAAGCACTCGGTTTCGTACTCACTAATATATCTATATAGTCAGCGACACCTTCCCACCAAGCTTTGATCTCCCGCCTCAGGATTTTCCTTTCTTCTTCGCCCTTGCTTGTATGGTGCTCTCCTTGTGTCTGTTTCCCCTTACCACCCACTGTACCATAGATAGATGTAGCAGAATTTTGCACTTTATTAGATCCTCCACCTACTCCCAAGGGGAAAATCTGCAGCCTCGGCACACGCAATTCGAAGATATCTTCGACAGGATCAATCTTGAATGACACTGTATATTCTTTATGACTGCTCCCGACGACCTGATTATTGATTGAAGAGGTTGAAAAGTGACGAACGATGTTGAATCTCTGAGGAGGTAATACCGGTCTCGCGGAATTGCTGGATGTGGAAGAAGCTCGGGGGTCCGAAGAGGGATCTGTGTGTTCGCATAGCTTCGGTGAGAGATTGCAAATAAGGGGAGAGTATATGAGAAGCTCGAGATACTTTGCGAACGAATATAGATATGCTCCATCGCTTAATTTGTTCTTGCTAGTCTGAGCACCACATGCTGAACAGCTTTCCCATACGGTGATAACCCTCGTATCAGGATCAGCTTGGTTTTTTTCATGGTCATTTTTTCCGTCACCGGGATTCGTTACAATTGCAGAAGTAGCATTAGTCGCAGTAGTCGTGACGGCCGAGGTTGTCTCGGAAGAAACCTCAACAGCAGGCCACTCGATATTAGAACTGATCTTCACTCCTCCATGGACGAACCTCCGCTCATGCTTCCCTACTTGAACCTCACACCGTTTCTCCATAGTCGTGGACGCGGATCCTCCTAATCCCTGCATAATCCCGATTCCCATACCGCCTCGGGGTTCCAAAGTAGAAGGCGCAGTGCGAAGTCGACTGCAAGGAAGGTCAGCTTCGTCGATCCAGGATGTTATCACCTCGCCTAAGCATCTATCTTGCTCCACTGCATAGTGTGAATCATCTTCAACAACAAAGTTATCGTTATCGGCATTCTCCTCTTGGTCGGATTTTGAGACCTGCGTCCCAGGATCAGAATTAGCATAGTACCGATACACTGTCCAATGAGGTCTTTCACAAGATGTATGAGTGAGAGATGTTGTAGACGGCGTATGAGTAGTGGAAGAAGACTCGGAAGTTCGGAGGGAAGAAGCTTCTCGAAGTGAGAGGGCCGATGATGTTGATGACGCTTCAGAACCAACATCTTTTGGAACAGAAATAAGAAGAGGGACGTGACTCGAAACTAGAATCGATATTTCTTGTTGATTGATAAACCCGCATATTCCTGTCATTCCTTTGCCTTGATTGATTTCATTCTCATTCCCGTTGCTTTTGTCCGGATCTGTTTGGTCGTTACTTTCAGTATCGACTGTTCCCCAACCGAGAAGACTATTCAATGCGACCCGTTCATCACCCATCAATTGAATTTTCTTCTCGGGATGCGATTGCTCTTTTTTTGCTAACCGTACCAGGACCGTTGGTGGATCTAACATAACGCCAGCAGAAGTGGAAAAGACATTCTTGTGAGCCTCAATACGAGCAACTATGGTCGACAATGTGCTGGTTGTCTCTTCCCGAGCTTTGGGTTCCGGTGGAGATGACAAGAATGAGAACCTTTCAAGGTGAGCTGCAGCGCTCATTTCGTCAACAGATGGACGGGGTGGTAATTCTTCCTCTACGGAACGGAATGGGACCGAATCCAATAAAGATCGAGCATGAGTAGTGTCTCGTGAAGGCGGACTTCGCCCAAGGCTGCGTTTGGAGAAGAACGACAGGATACTGTTGGATATGAGGTTCCGAGGTTTATTGAGCGCATTGCTCGTGGAGTCTTGGTTGTGAAAATGGCCAGTCGAGGGCTGAGAGCCGCCATTGGATGAAGGAGCACGCACTCGTACGCGAGGTTGGGCGATTGTAAGATGAACATGAGAGTTGACTAAAAGCTGTTGCTCGAGGAGAAGTGAGAGGTGCACAAAGATAGACAATTTGAGTGCCTTTGCCAGTGCACAATGTTGCTGAAGCGAAGGTATGCCTCTGAGTGTGAAGGTTCCGCCTACAACGCGGGGAGTTTCCTGATATAAAACTATCATGCACGAGATCAGACTGGGCGAGTAAATAAGCTTAGCACTCACTGTCCCATTCATGTAATCCATACAAAATCCCACTTGTATCATCACCTTCTGGCAGTATGAGAATACGATTTTGGAATGTACACCCGAGCGTAGATGGCACCAAGTTGAATCCGGATTTTTCTTCGGTTAAAGGGATTCGGCTCTCGAATGCCGCAAGACAGAGGAGCAAATGCGTAGATTTCGTCGTACGAGAAGGCACGTCTGGCTCTGCAACAACTTCCCGAAGTTGTTTGAGCCGTTCAGTGGTCAAGAAATTATGAGTTTCTGACGTGCCTTCCTGAATAACTTCTGACTTGCCGGAATGAGCTGAGCTCTCTGTCGTACCAGGCAACTTTCCTTCCTTCCGCGTCATCTGCTTCAACACTTTACGCTTCTTTATACCACCCAACCACTGCCCCAAGCCCATGTTGACTCCGAAATCATCCAAGGCATCTTGCAGCATCTGAATGCAATCTTCTAGATTGTTATCAATCCATGGATCGTCTAACTCGGACAAGACAAATCGAATAAATCGTTCTCGGTGCTCCTGCGATTGTATGGTCAGGCGCATAAGATTCAGTCCACTCGAAGTCGGAAGCTCTGGAAGAGGTTTGTGGTCGGTCATTGTTGTTATCAAAGTTTTCCAGTCGTTTATTCATCGACGCAGAGCGCAATATAATGGCTTGAAGTCAAGGCTAAGTGTCATAATGATAGAAACAGTGACGCCATCTCGGGAGGAAGCCACGTGAAACGGTATTTCTGTTGTATCAGCAAGATCACGTCACCGTCCCGCTATTCCGGCTTTCCTTTATTGGTACAGAGTCACCCGCTCGTACTGTCTGAGTAGGACGGAATACTCGTCTTGTTCTATTTGACTTTGTCCGATTCGCACTTTATCTTCTGACCCTAGTTCTTGATTAAAATCATTCTACGGTCTTCTACGATATTTCTTTGAGTCCAGATGATTTCAATTGTATATACTTAGCTTACATTTTGCTTCCTATTCAACATGGAATCCCCTATAGTACAGGTAAGGTACTTTCTGACCTCCGCGAGGTAGAAAGTACAAACCACTTGATGCAACAAACAACAACACAATTCAAACTCAAAACTCAAGGTGACACTACAGGAACATGGACATGACTCGGAGCACCTTCAACCCCAGAGCCTAGTGTAGCTGCTGCCCCCAACCACACCAAGAGTAGTAAATTTATCTTTCCCACAATCATGACACTGGTTTCTGGCAACCTCTTGCATATGAAATATGTTTGTCTCTCGAAGAAGAAAAACAACTATTATTGTGAGCCTAGTGCGAAAAACCCAAGCCCCAAGCTGTCGGATCTTCCTCTTGATGAGCAAACTTCTGTCGGCGAGGTGGCAGAACCAGGCACACAAGGCGGATCTAAAGCTACCCTATCTGAAGCTTCTTACTCCCTCGTGGCATTTGCATGGAATGCACTGCCCATAATCACGATGCTATAGTTCTCCAGTTTGGAAGAACTTCAACAGCGTCAAGAATAATTTCGAAGGAAAATTCCGTATTGTGAATATGTTCATACGTTTCATGAGACTTGACTGCATGCTTGACATAGAACTCTAAAGACGGAGATTGGGCGTTGATAACCTTTTTTCCGTGAACAGTGATCCTTCATCCTTCCAAGAAGAATTTCACCATTGATTCGGCAAGTTGACACAATCAAGCGGTAAGTCCTTTCAGTTCAAGCGTGAGTTCTGCACGGTGGTTCCACTCCCGCTGTGAAGTCCTAATTTCTCCTTTCGAGCATGTACCCCTTATTACAGCCCACCGACTTATGTCGATAGTATTCAGTGGGGTTCCTTTGTTTTGTGAAACAGCGCGAACAAAATTTTATCAACAGACCCAGCATTTGGGTAGACAGATAAACATCATCGGGCTGTTATAATTCCGAGTTCCCATTCACGAAGTATACTTAGTTTTTCGTCACCAAATCATTTGTTCGAACCTTGGAAGATAAAACGGCGGAGAACCGGGAACTTAGTGTGTCAGATCTAAACTTGGTGTTCGGGAAAAAACCGAGCTGGTGTGTATTCGTTTTTGCATATCCCGCTTCAAAGAAGGCTAGGCTCTGACTCCCAGTATGAGAACTGGATATTATTGAGGAATGGTTTGAACCGCGGCGTAGAATTTATCACCTGATAGGAAGGAGTTTTAAGGGGTCAGCTATAGAAGCCTCGTTCAGTGATGAGCAAAGACGTAAATCGAAATGAGTGTCGAGAAAATACATCTTGAAAAGGACTAGCCCGCCTAACCCGATCAGCGCAGAAAAAAAAACAAAAGTGTTCTCCAGTACCTGTCTATATTCACATTCTTGCCCTTTGTAAGTAACACGAGGCACAATTCAGTGCTTACTGCCCTCATACTCAACGCCTCCCCATTGAAAAGCCGACTCCGATAATCAAGTCAAATCAGTCTTCACTTTTAGTTTTGCTCTGTCATTGTGTTATACTATATCCAGTCCCTGCAAATCCTGTCTGTGTGATATTCTCTTCGTACACAATGAAATAGAATTCAAGGACAATCTCCCCGTTTGCCCAGCGCAAAGCCTTCAACACCACCTCCTGTAGCAAGGATTCGGAGCAAGTATTCCGTGCGTTGTACGGGTAAACAATGGGACGATATCTTTTTTTTCCAAGTGCGCCTCATCTTGAATTTGATAATATACATATATCTAATCTACCCGAGTAACCTGTCAGCGCTGAGCGTTGGGTTTTCCGCCCCGTTTAAGTGGGCGGTCGGGTGGTCATCAACTTTGTGACTTATCGATCCGAATAAAACAAGGCAAGCGTCGAGCGACTTCATGTAATGCGAATTTGGAGCAAATCATCATCATTGAAGAAAATACAGGCAAGAAAACATGCTTTTTGAATTTTCGTAGTACATCGAGTGAGCGGCGAAAGCTTGAGATCCCCAGTAGTAATACGTGAGGCTGGTGTTTTTTTCTTTTCGTCAGCTTTTTGTATTATAATAAGTCGTTTGACGAGTGGGCGCTTAAAGTAATACTAAAGGCTGTTCCCGAGGAACACAAAATCAATTGTTCGCCCCGAACCATCAGCAAACCGCCCGGGACCGACCGAAATCGTGATGCGGAAGTTCTCTTTCTCAAGTCTGTATTCGCGCTCTATTCATCTTCTGAGTTCCGCGCACATTCTACGCCACCATTCACTGAGGTGCTACCGGCCACCTCTTACATCCTGTTCTTCGCGTGACATATGGTAGTCAGTGCGCTGAATAAGTAAGTACACGAGGTCGTAGGTGTGCGACATTGTAAATGTTATCTTTGTCCTTTGTCCTGCGCCACAAAATCCTTTACAGTTCATCAAAGATATCAATACTTCCGACTACCTTCGCCCCATCATCTTCATTCTCCTTTGAATGCTTAGTTCAGACGCTGGAGAAATTCTGATTCACATCGCTTCCGAAAAAACAGTCTCATACCCAACTTATCTCAATGTCGATTGTTCCCGGTGTTGGAATTCCATGGCTAGGCCCCGGAGTTTCGCATGTACCTTCCCTTCTCCATTCTTACTCCGAACCGACGCTTGCGCCACGTAATAACGTGGAATTGTCGAGAGAGATGCTCTTCACGTTACTCGAACACCTCTCGACAGTTATAGCATCTGAATTCGCTGGAGCGCCTATCCGCCTAATTGCTCATGGTGGGGCCTGCATGCTTCTGCATCCCCTCTTACACGAGCTAGCAAACCGAAAGGAGAGACATCACATTGATAGAGGCGAAAATGTACCTCGAAGAACGACCACCCGAGATGTGGATTATATTCATCGTTCATTTGTTGCAGAGTGTGAAAGTAGAGGAATTATACAAGCTGGAGAACGATTAAGAAAATGTATACAAGTTACGGCTCGACAGTTTCATCTAGGGGCAGATTGGATGAACAGCGATGCAGATGTGGCACTTCCTATGTCGACGGAGTGAGTGTTCGTACTCAATGAATATTTTAGCGTGCTCATGAGTATTATTATCATCCAAGTCCGACCACCAATGTGTCGTTTGACCCGATCTACAATGCGTCTACGAAAGAAAATAACACACGGCTCTACACCGTGTTTGTCTCTTCGAATAAGCTGTTGACGATCATTAGTGTGACACCATTCTGGGCGGTGGCGCTGAAATTGGTGAGATACACCAAATGGGATCCGGGAGATATATGTCTGTTGCTCCTGTGAGTGAATTCCCAGAACTAAATTCGTTTTGATCCTCGGTTCATGGCTGTTTGATGGAGAACCTCTTTTAATTTCACTTTCTCTGTATAACGTTTTGCAGAACTGACAAATATTTGCATCAGACTTGGCTCTGTCACACAGAAAGGTCATTGGACTGCCGAGCAACTTGAAGTGTGGATAAGGACCAACTGCTCAGCGATGAATTACCATCACTGGGACTCTGCGAGGTTGATGGATATGAAGCAAAAGATAGGTCACGCCATTGCATTAATATCGTCCTTAGGCCGCAGCATCATGGCTCAATCCAGCGACCTACATTTTCCAGACTTGAAGAAGCTCCAGGATCATAGGACTTCCTTCAAAGCCGGACGTGGAAAGGTGGAAGGCTTGACGCATTCTGCCATAGATCATCATCCTAGCTCCAAATCGAATGTTGCTATGCCATCAACGGCGGGTATTCCATGGGCTGGCCCTGCGAGCGACGCCCTTGCCGCCCGTTCTAGCCTTGAGCCAGAGCTCGATATTTCTTACCGTTCATTTGAGGAACCCCAAAGTCATTTTCGGACTGCTTCTACCAAAGACCAGAAGCGAGTCTCGCGTAGAAAGGCGCAAGATCTCGAGCGGAGGGAACATATGCGAAGACGATCAAATTTTATGCTACGGGCTGATGAGCCAGATGATTCAGACGCCAGTGATGGCGCGGATTGCAATGAGCACTCAGGAACAAACCACGGAAGAGCTCCTCTCATACCCATGTATATATGGCCGAATTCGGTAGCTACCTTGTTGGATGCTCCCACCATGGCATTGTACCAGTGGGGACCTAGTAGTGCGTACTTTGACTCCATGAGCGTGAATGTAACCTCGACCCACCTCGCGCCGCCACCGCCTATCCCTGACCCACGAACCCTCCCCTCCTCCCAGACATGGCCTTTGATTGCATCACATGGCCCTCCTCCTCCTCGGTGATCAGGGTCTACTTCCAGCGCTAAACTTTATTCTGAAAGACCTGGATCTCTGCATTTGAGAGTTGGTTGATTCGGTGAAGAAAAATGAAGGCTGACGACGACCACCGGCGGATTTTGAATATCTTTCGGGACTACTATCTCGCTTATATCCGATTATCTAAATTTCACTTCGTCTTTTGCCTGCTATGGTAGATTGAAAGGAATTCCAAAGCAGTGCGAAGAGGCCTCTACTGATGGGGAATGCCGTCTCTGTGATATCACTATGAATGATCACTATAATATCCCACAAATATTCGTCGCAAAGTATAACCGTGTAAAGGCTTTCATGTCCTTCACGAGTCACAAGAACCATCGATATATAACAAATCTACGAAGCGGACTACCTTTGAACCAGGATCCCTTCTCCCTAACTCGAGGGATATCAATCATGGGATAGAGATAGACATGACGTTCTTGCTGTTATAATCATAATTCGCAGTTAGATGCGATATTTGCCTGGTGGCTGCTAACGCAAGTGTAAGTGAGGGGAAATAAAGAGTCTCTGAGAACTCCTAATCTCCTTCGGAAGCTTCCTACGTCTCCTTCTATGTTTTATTTGAATCTCTATCCGTTGTCATGGTGTATTATTTATTTATTTTAAGGCAAAGTATTTGGCTACATCGTCTACTTTTGAATGGCTGTATGAGGTCAAGCCTTAATTGCATTGTTAAGATCAAGTTTGTAGTGCCATTGCTACGCCGATAATAGACCTTGTTCAATATCTCAGATCAACGGAAGCTTCACTGCTGCGTCGTCATTGTCAACGCCTTCAATTCTTTCGTACGATGACGATTCATTATGCATCCAAATGCGTACTCTATATGTGCGTCTTACTTCACGTTAGATTCCTCAATCAGACCTTAACAGGAAAGCCTGTGTTATATGGGATGGCGGACTGTGTACGTCTAGTTATATAGAATGTCTCCTCCGAGTCTTTGTCAACATAAATATAAACTGCATTCCGATCGATGGATAGTTTTATTGATTCTGGTACGCTCCGCCCGATGATCATTAACTCACGCTATGTACCACTGGGATGATAAATGATATAACCTGACTCTCTTGGAGCCGTGTGACGACTCGGCGGAGAGTCAAGGATACGAAGCTTGCTACAAATGCCAACAATTATCTCAGTTGTTCTTGTTGCTTACTGACCTGGCTATTTGATACAGGTCAGACAGCGACGAATGGTTCTATCAGGATCACTACTTTTGGGCGAATTCATTGCAGAGGCGTCGCAGGATGATGTGAAGTGGTACCAGCCACCTGGTCTTTTTCTTCCTTCCAAAGGCGACATTAACATTAGCGCAACGTGTCGTTAGACCTTTGCATAGTAAGTCCTTATCCGATCCTTGAGCCTCTGTAAGACTGAACCTTCTTCGTCTGGTCTCAAATATGACATTAGACTGCTACTATTAGTAGGATTTTACTCCCACCCTTCACTCTCAAACACTTCTCGATTATTCTTTTATTATTCAGATGAAAACCCATCTCTTTGAATCTATGAAGTCTAGAACTCCTTGGGCAGGCATGGGCTCATAATTTTATCCAGGTACAGGTGGAGCTCAATCTCGTTCCCGCGATTTACCACAGAAAAAGTTTCTTCTCTGTAAATGCGTTGTATGCACACCCGATGTACACTGCCAAATGAGCACCACGTCTGCCTTGCGTGAACTTTTCGCCACAGTTGGTATGTATAAACGGCGACCAAGCTCAAAAGGCCGGAAATTTGAACAATCTCTAGTCTTATCTCTAACGCTAGACCCAGTATCTAAGTAACTACTTTGCTATTTTGATTTTCTCATTCTCCGTCAATCGACTGAAAATCCGTTCAAATTCTGCCGTTAAGTATTTTACCGGCTCGTGACAACGAGATGTGGAGGTTCAATCTATTTTGTTTTCTGTCAGTGGCAGTCACGCTTTTGCACGTACCTGGTGACGATGAGTCTGTGACAGTCATATTCTGTTGCCATTTGGTTGCTATACCCGTGTAAGTATATACGCGTACTTTTCGCAATCAGCCAACTCACTAAAGCTCAAAGGGCTCAGACTAAAGCACACTAGAATTTTTTTTTCGAAGAGGCCATAAACCGATACAAAACAGGCGCAAGTTGGAGGGAATTCCCAGAAGTTCTGGGATTAATTTGGTCCATCTTCGGGGAAGGAAAAAATCTATGAAATGTTACCGATCGCCCTTACGAGATCGCGTTTAGATTCAATATTTGGTTGCTAAATAATTATCGGCCCTTCCGTTGGTAGTGGTTACACATGGAATACTCAAAGCTCACGGTTAGGCTTACCCTGGCTTATACCATCACTTATTTCCTCTTCTTCTTCTACCTTCATCTTGTAGGTCCTGGATGCGTTAAGACTGCATCGGGGGCCTTCCTTTCCTTTCCTTTTCTCTTATATACCTTCTGAATGTCTAATCCCCCATCTCCGCGCCCCGCTAATTCGACTCCTACCAATTCACCATCGTCGGAGGTCCCCCATACTAGCACTTCACGAACTGAAACCCACGAAGATATCGTTGTTGCTGTAGAACATAATTACCCTGCTTCCTCATCCTCCACATTCATTCATCATTCTACTCCCGAACCTGCCCTATCTCGAATACGTCCGCGAGAAGACGATTCTGAACAACCCGAAGCCAAACGCTTTCACGCTGACCCGATGAGCAGTAGACAAAGTGACAGGTCGAGCCCTTCATCCGATTCTCAGGGTGAAATGGCAGATACAGAGGACGGAGAACAGAGTCGTAGATCTCCTGCCCCGTCTGAGCCCCCGAAGAAAAAACGAACGCGAACTCTCACTACTCCTCACCAGTCTGCTGTTCTGCATGCTCTTCTCGCGCAGGTAAGCTCAATCATCGCTGTCAATGCTTCACATGGTTAATGGTCCCTATCCAGTCTCGTTTTCCAACGACTGCAATGCGAGAAGAAGTAGGAAGAGCTATCGGACTCAGCGCTCGGAAAGTCCAAGTGAGTCTTCGTCTTTCTCCCGTTTATCCCTTGTTGTCGTCGTATTGATGCAATATTTTTTTTCAGATATGGTTCCAAGTGAGTTTAAACTTTGTGCGTTGACCTCTCACTTATTGACAACTTCCTTTGTCAGAATCAACGACAGAAAGCAAGACGCCCCCGTACCAATAATGAAATGCCAATGACGCGTCCCCCGCAATATGGCCCATTTCCTTCTGGAGGTGAAAACGAGTTTCTTAATCTGTATCCCAGACCTCAGCAAAGTGGAGCTGTTACTGCGGAGCCCTACAGCCCTGTAACGCCTTCATCCTATTCATCTCCTCGTCATCCTACGTATACTAGCCCTGTACCTACTGGACTACTTGGCCCAGGCGTTCCTGGTCATGGGAGATCTAGGCAATCACAGGAGAGTCAATCGCCTGTAGCAGTCACCGCGGGTCCTTCTAGTTCTCACTACATGAGGCACGGTTTTGTGCCACGCTCACCCAGCCCTCGAAGGACTTACAATCCGGAGGAAGCCCGCCCGTCGACGTCCCATGCTTCCACATCTACGCTGCGGTACCGTGATCCAGCGAGGACGCTGCCTCCATTGATATTCCCTCCACAAGGCACTTCTGCTGGCACACCATCTATTCGTTCAGCTCCCGCCAACATGCCTCCGCCTCCTTTCCAGCATGCTCGTTCCCCCCAGTTTGCTTTCAGTCCACCACCGTCAGCATCCATTGTTGAACCTGAAATGGCTCCTACTATATTTCCTCCCCCTTTTACGCTCGAGCCTCAACCTCAATGGAACGATCCTATATACACCTCGATGCCTAGTATTGGGTCAACTTCTAGGTCGCGTCGCAGCTCGGAACGTGGTTCTTTCTCGCCAACTCACCCTCGTGCCATTGAACCTCTTCGTACTATTCCGGAGCATAGTCAGCCTTCCAGAGAGGGTCGCTATGATCCAGTGCGCTCTACTGTTCCAACGCGACCCCTTTCAAGCCCTGATGCATCTCAACATGAGGAAGAATGATTCATGCTACAATCCATTTCTGAAATTTCCGACCTCAATCATTGAATGCCTTTCACGGACCTTTAACGTCTTTGACGACTACTAATCCTTCCTTCATTCTGCGACGCTCTTTATATCATCGACAGACCATAAGTCTTCGAATAATCCGACATGAACTTACACTCTTTTTCGCCTCAAGCAGAGACTTAATCTCTTAATTTTTGTCGTCGATTTACTTTTCGACATTGTCCCTCCTACCAATTTCGTTTTGTTGTATATGTAAACTGCTTTTCTCTCTATTGTTTCTCGTAGCGTATACCCCGACTGTTTGATCCTTTATCGAGATCTTGGATAATATAAAGTATTGTAGCATTTCTCCGTACTTTTTATAATCGCTATGAAGAACAAATTTGATTTCTAAACGAGTGGCAACAAGTAAGCTGTTAAGACTATTTGGGAGAAGCTAAATTTCCTTTCTCTGACGCAAGCCTCATCTTCAACTGGGCACGAGCTCGAAGTTTAGCTTCCATAGCGTGTGGGTCTGTGACAACAGCTGTGTTCCTACCCACGAATACATCGGTCAAATCCTCCGAGTTAAACAATGTGGCGGAAAGATTGTTATCCTGTAGATGTCGCTTCTCTTCTTCCAGTTTATGCAAAAGTCGCATGTTGAGAGTGGATACGGTGGTGTGAGACCCTTGAACTTGCACGGATGACGGGCGTGGGTCTGAACCTAATACTTCGCCATTCATTCGTCCTCCGTATGCGAGTCCAGAATCCACGTGGGGATTGTCAATGGGTCCTTCGGAATCATTCGAAGCTGATCGATATACTTTCGTCAAAAACGCGCTCGTGCTGCTTCCTTCATTCGCGTCCAATTTTTTTGCCACAGCGACTGATTTTTTGATTTTTTTAGTCATTGATCGGTCGTCTCGGGCTCGGCTCTGCGTGTCCTGTGTATCATGGAGACCGCTAAGAGCATTCATTGGAGACAAGTGCTCGGGTGAAAACGGAAGGGTTCTAGGCTCATAGCTAGTCAATTGTCCTCCATCTTCGTCTCTAGGATGTGGATGTCGAGAGTGGTCATTTGACAGTCTGGGTGATGAAAGAGCCGCTGTGACCGGATTACTCTTTTCCCCGAGGTGAGTGCCCGATATGCGGGACAGCAACGAGGGAGGAGATGACTGAGACGACAACGAGGGTTTTTCACGGCCTTTAATTTTGAGCGAAGGGACAATACCAGCCTTCGAAAGTGACCGTGACGATAAGGCTCGTCCTTTGATTTGTAAAGGAGGGGGAATTCTTCCCCTCTCGCCTTCTAAATGAGCCTGAATGGACGTTTGTAGATCGAGTAATCGAGGTGGCCTCTTAGACGCCAAAGATGTAGTTAATGTAGATGGAACCATTGATTGTTTCACTGACTCCGCTGCATCAGACAACACTAGGTCATGGGCGACAGCTTTGCCCTTTCCTTCAGGCGAAGAATGATGAGATTCATCGTGCCCTAAATTTTGTGCTGCTTGAGAGGGAGTAACGCTTCTGTCATTGGCGGCAGATACCATTGGATGCGACGACGGAATGTCTATACTGGGACTACGACGTACGAAGTTGCCAGGTGAGCCAGCTTCATATCGCGCGCTTTCTGGAGACGGGAGACGCAGATACTGCCTGCCAGAAGGGGACCATGACATTGAACGAGAGCGTGACCTGCCTCGTCTACCACCACGGGAAAGAGGTGATCTACTCCTCTGACGAGAACTCTTCCGAGGGCGATGCGGTGGAGTTGGTCGTCCAATGTTTGGAGACGTTTCATACTATGAAATGTAAATGTCGGGGAATTAGTTATGGAAACGAAATGTAGATTACCTGAACGACCGTATCGTATACAAACAGATCCTTGTATGGTGATCGAACATAACTATACACCTCTGCGGAAGGTCTTAGTATACAAGAATTTTGGTGGAGAATAAGAAGCCTTGCCGTGAGCAAAGTGTTCTGCATTAACATGTCTCCCACCTTCAACGTAGGGAGCATCCATATCCAGAAACTCGGCAAGCAATTTGACCGTAGATTCAGATCTTATATCTATAGCTTTCATGAGTGATATGATGAACGTCGTCAAGAACTAACGAAGCATGGAATGAGTACGATGAATGTCGTCTACAATTGAATCACACTAAACCTCGACATCAAGATCCATCCAAACGAGTAATTCTCGGCGTAGAAACGAAGTTGTTCGTGAAATTAAATCCGGGGAAGCAGCGAATTGTGCAGGAGTTGGGAATGGCCGGAAGCGAGTATACGAATTGGAGGCAACGTGCTAGATGATATGTTGAGTCAGATCTGGTATTAAATACATCTGAAAGAGTGCAAGTGAAATATTGAGAGTGGTACCAGTAAAGGATAGGCTCACAGACCTTTGCATACAGATCATGTCTATAGATCCATTTTCTCTTTGCCAGTGCACGTTCAAACCGGTCAGCCTCGTCTCGCTCCTCCCTTTCTCGTCTACTCCGTTCACGAACTTCTCTCGGTATTCGTCGCCTACGATCAAAGCGTCTGGATGCTAGTGGTCCTGGTCTACTTCCTATTGGAGTAAGTGCTTTCGGCGAAGATGTTCGTAGAGGAGGCAGATAGTGCTTCTGATAGTCGTAACGCGATCTATAATTGTGTATGATATGGTCTCCAATGTTTTGGGAGCATAGAGGACATCTACGAGACTGCTCTAAAAGCAGATGAGAAATGACTGGTGACAGAAAGTAAAGGTTACCACTTGCCAGTCCAGATCATCAAACATTCGAAGCAAAACAGGTCATGACTACAAGCTGGAATCATGGTCCTATCCATAACTTCTTGAAGACATATTGCACAGTGATCTTCACCCAAATCATCAGGAACTGGTAAGTCTTCATTCTCCTCTGCTCCTTGTCGTTCTGGAGAAGTGAATTCCAATTTAGCGCGTTTGATTGGAGGACTTGAAGAGCGAGACTTCGACTTCATAGCAAAGAGCCACGAAGAATTTGAAACCGCCTTGGGAGCCGAACGAAACGGTGAGACTGACTCATCAGTCAGCACGTGCTACTTCTTTTTGTCAGCGCACGCCGCCTAGGCGTTTACAAAAATCCTGTGCCAGTTCTCTTTGCTCGATACTATGAACATGAAGGATGCTCGTATCAAGACTCTGGCTGTATGTTCCATATGAAGTCATATTTCATTCAAAAATCCCTACTCTCCCAGTTTTGACGAGAGCATGGAATATTGAATGAAATCTCTGCCTTCATAGTTCCTGAGTTCTTGGAACAAGATATTCAAAGCATAATCCTCTCGAATCTCTCCCTCTGCCTCACATTCGTCAATTGCTTCTGACAACGATTGCTCTAAATTATCATACAATTATCAATCGTTACACGTTGTCCCGAGTATGCATGACTGGGCTCTTTCAACCTCCGCGTACATTTCGGATCACTCTCTGTGCAAGTCCTCCCTGGTTGCGCGTCTAGCTGATCATCCGATATCATCCCAACAACTCAATCATCTGCATCGAGTATCCGCAGACACACGCTTCCTTCTCATATCGATTCTAAATGCGACGTTTTGCGAGCAAAACAAATCAGCACGATCTCGGACAAGGTCCGTGCCAAGATATTTTTCCTTCAATCCTCTTCCGTTACGAGTATACACACCTGCTTCCTTCTCGATGAAATCCAGATGGCTATACGTCGACCTGTCTTTGTTTGAGCTTTTTGGATTACGACTTGACGTTGCGCAAAAACTGCGGTATCGATCCTTGCTATGGTCGCGGCACGCGATAACAAGATACGATGATATCAGCTTGTATTCCTCACTGCTTTTCGCGGGCCTATTTATCTTGTATCCGAAACTCCCGGAGGTCAAAGGCCGAACGGTTAATTTTGAGCCCTGCATACTACATTCGATTGAACATACATCAGGATGCATCACCACATATCAGAAAACATTTTGATAAACATCCGGCAAGGCCTCACAAGAGTTTGTATAAAGTTGAAGTCAATATCTTTTCGTGCACCCTCAAACTCGCCGGTCGAGTTAATACCCTATACCCCTCAAGATAGCCTGTACACAGCGTTTGTCAACAACAACTCGGAACTAGTTTTCATTCGTTATATTTCTAGACATCAACATCTTCTACTCAGCGTGTTTAACTCTTGATTTTTGGACTGTCTGTCTATAATGCGTTTCCATTTCACAGTCATATTGATGGTGATCCTGAGCTGCACAGCTCAAATATATGCCCCACCACCATCATCACGAGCTGTAAGTTTCCCGCCTAGTAACCTGACACAATCCAAACATCCACATTCAGAACACCATTGACAAGTCAACGACTCCTTCATCGCTCTTTTCTTCCTTCCACTCCTCCAAATCTCGCACCGCCGCGAATCAGCTCACAATTGTCATCTTCTATGAAGCCGTCGGGACACAAAAGTTGCCCAAAGTGGACACAACGGTAAACAAGCTAGTCAATGCAGCTGCTAGGCGATTGGGTATCCAGGGCAAACAGTTGACTTTCGAGTTTCTAAACACAGCTGCTTCTGCTACCGGCGAAGTTCGTTTCTCATTCTGGGGACCCGAGGCGTGTCAAACCGCAAAGGAAGACGCAGAATCCCATGAACATCAGACGAAGACCGTAAACGATGACGCAGAATCCGATGAACATCAGACGAAAACCGGAAACGAAGACGTAGAATCCGATGAACATCAGACGAAAGCGCTTCAGCCCAAGGCTACGGTTCGTCGGCGAAACTGTGAAGCCATCATTGAAGATATGAGCAAGGGGTCAAATAAGAATGTGTTGATGTACAATGCGAAGCATGATGTAGTTTATGGTGAGCTATTAGCTGACTTTTCGGATAGTAAATGGACTCAATATTTCCGTTCCTTTCTGTAGCGAACTGGAAGTAAAACTGGGCTGCTTAGTGTATACTTGTGTTTCCTTCTTTTTGACAAAACATGGCATGGCAGTTTACTCAACATGAACCTCATTCTAGGGTTGTACAAACCTTGGGCGGGCTCTACCGTTACTTCTCTGTAAATTTTCATCATTTATTCTCGACGAAAACTACAAGCCTTCTGTCAGAATTACCATGAATTACTATGATTCTATCAAGTCTTGGTCATGACAGATGATATGAGGTGATACACCGGCGGGTGAACAGTTTGAAAAAGAGGACGGTCTTTTTTCTCACCTCCAACTAAATCACCGCTTCCCCATCTTCCTTGGTCGACATACTGCCCAATCATTGAGATGCTCTCTAAATTTGCAGTCTACGTCTTCTCTGTCTTTTGCATCAACTTGGGAGTGGATTTTGGGACTCATGGTGCTTTTTACTCCCAGTTTTCTTTCACACCATCAATCTCATTGCTCATTGACTCTTAGTCGGTGCCGCTGTAGTCTTGTCGGCGACGAACCCACTACTGAACAATCTAGCAACTCTCGCTACAATTCCAACAAGCTGCAACGATACATGCAATGCTATCGAGGCTACTATCAGCGTGAGTACTGCCACAGGGAGTGTCGATGATGGCTCAGATACACCTTCGTTTATAGGATTGTACAACTGTACAATGCGTTTGCACCTCCTCAAATGGAAATTCGTTGACCACCTGTGTTGATTGCTTGGAAGCCGTGAAACCGAATCAAACAGTCATTCAGCAAGCACAGGATATCTTGAATCGTACGTTATCCAAAAGTCAAAATCTACCTTCATTGTGCTTACAATTCTTGACCAGAATACGCTGCTTTGTGCGATGATGGAGGTGTTTCGGTACCTGTTCAGACTGCATCTGGATTTTCCGGTTCTGTGGGCTTGCCTCTTTCTACAGCATCTGATAGTGCATCACAGAGTACGAACGCGGAATCAGGTGCGAGAATTCTGTGTTCCCTCAAGTCAATGATTCAACTTTACTCACCCTAAAGGCACTTCTGCTTCTTCCCCTTCCGCGCAAACACCACCTGGGTTCTCTTCCACGCAAACCTCTGCCCTTCTTCAATCCACACAAACATCTACACTCCTTCAATCCACACAAACTTCCGCGTCGACAGTAACAGCGACAAGTCCCGGGCTATTATCGCCAGGTTTAACACAAACCTTGCAATCGACTGTCACTGCTTCGAGCATTTTAGTATCTTCCTTCTCGCTGACGACTGTTGCTTCTTCTGTGACGTCTTCTGGCCCATCCAGCACAACAATACCCTCGAGCAGCGCCAGCAAGGTTACTTTCGACCATCGATCTTTTGCAGTGTTGGGAACAAGTTTGGTGTTGGGATTTTTTGGTTCTTGCCTACTAGTGCTTTGAAGAAATAGGGTGCAATGACCTTAGGTCTGGACTATGTTATGGTGCATGTTATTGTTAGTAATAGGTTTTAGATATGTCACAGTATGTGAATCTTCAAAATTCTTTGCGCCATTTCTCAATGTGTTGTATGGCGTCACGCACGTCTAGATTTCAAATTTAGTTTGTTATCATTCATACTTTTCCTGAAGGATTCCGAGCTCGAGACTGTTATCATTGCTCTGGCATCGACAAATAAGTCAGCTTTGACCTTTTCTGTTCCTCCTCAGTGTCACCCTGTCATACCTTTGCAGGTATTTTCTCTTCCGGTCCACACTTGCATGATTGTAATCGATGTAATTTGACAGATCACATTCGAACACCCCGGACCTGTGCAACATGTATGTCGTCCATCAGTGCACAAAGTCAGCCTGTCAGGTTTAGCGGGGTTTTCAGCTGTCTTGGCGCCAGTTCCGGGAACGTTCCGAGTCAAAACGCGCAATGTCAAACTTGGAAAAAAGGCTGTTCAGCGTCGTCTAGATGGTAGATCATAGGCTCCTTCGCAAAGCGTAGGGGTGAGCGCTGTGGATCGATCTTGGCCTTTATTCGTACTGCATGCTTACAGGAATTTGGGAGTGGTTTTTCTTTTTCACGAGGTTCTTGCTAGGTTACATATAATTTATAAACGATGGTTAGACGCCTCTTTGTTGTCTCTCTGGACGGTCTGACATCTCCTATCAATTTCAGGGCGACTTGCGCATGTTATATGCGACAGATCTGCAATAAGTCTGCAGGAGGTTGGTTGTCTTGGCGCTGCCTTAAATTCCAGTAGGCATCCAACGTGTTCCATCCCATCCCATCCTCCCCTTCTCTCTTTCTAATCTTCGTTCTTGGACCTCCTTCTTTACATAATAACACAGTATTCCGTTCGTCGTCTAAGCCATGAAGATTTCCGCGTCATCTACTTTCTTCTTGACCGTTTGTGGTTTGGCTTCTTGTGGTGGATATCATTTTTTTCTCTTGCAGTATCGTATCCTGACATAACCCAATAGCTACTGCCTCGAACATCTGGCAGCGGACATACAATGCCCTCGACGTTTTGATTCCAAGGCAAACTTCTGGCACGGGTGTGGATCCTTCACAAATTCCTACACAGGTTCCATCTCTTTATATATCACGCTTTAGAGAAATGCCTACTTACTTTTCTGGTTCAATAGTGCCAAACCCAATGCACTACGGTGCTTAATACCATCAGCGTAACTATATTTCGCGTGTCAGACTGTGATCTTTACTAATTTCCTCCGCTTTTTCTGACAGACATGTACTACGGATTCCTGCATCTGCACCACTGACAATGCCAACGAAATGGAATCTTGCGTCAACTGTCTCATTTCACTTGACCCGACCGAGGATATGATTGAGGAAGGGAATGAGATTCTTTCTTGTGAGTGTCGACTCGAACTTTATCGTAGTTCTTTGTTCTTTTTCCCTCTCTTCCTTCCTATATCTTTTCATACATATACTGACCACAACCACTTGCGGATGTTTCCTGAAAGCCCTCAGCGAAGAATGTGCCACCGTCTCTGGATTTCCTACCCTCAGTTCCATCTCTGCTTCTACCACCGCATCGGATGATACCTCTTCTGTATCTTTCACCGCTCTCAGCTCCGGCTCGTCCTCCAATTCTCAGGTCGTAGCAACGACGCAGAAATCTACCGCCTCTACCGGGCTGTCGGGATCGACTGCCACAGGTACATCGACAGCTACTTCGTCGGCAGAAAGTGAGAGTACTAGTGGAAGTGGAATCAAGGGTTTGAATGGTGCTGTGTTGTACAAGGGATCGATGGCTCAAGCTGTAGTGGGGGTGTTGGGTGTTGTGGCTGGTGCGGGTTTACTTCGGTTATGAGCTTGCTTTTGGATCATAGTGCCGTTGGACGCAGTGCATAACGCTAGTCAAGCATATAAATTAGAATTTTTTGACTCGCCCTATACATACAGTGGATAATCAACACGCCCTCTTGCCATCATAGTATATGTTCCAAGTATAGCTGTACCTAGCTTTACTATGTCGGTACGAGATAGACTCTTGAGAAAGCACACGATATCCAGCGTTCATATCACGACTTGAGTCGTCATTTGAGTCCTGTAGCTTACAATGCTCAGATTCGCTCATCTTAATCTTGAACACTCGTACTCAATGACCTGGACACCAGTACCATACATGTATCTTTGTAAATGAGCTCAAGTACTAGCTTAGAGCTTTATTCCGCCGATAACGGGGTGAATTCGGTTTGAACTACTTGTCAAGTGATACTTAGTAGATAGGAGTCTGGCCGTACTACAAGCTTGCGAAGCATTTAAACTTTTGCAGCCAGAGTTGCCTATCGTAGCCAAATAATCATGTATACTGACCAAGAACGCGATATTAGGGGAGACTCTTCGAAACGCTTTGGCCGACGCGACTGTATCATGTGACTGAGTTCGCACCACTAGGGCCGAGCTCCGGAGTTCTAACTTAAACCTTGAACTAGTACTTTCGTTTATAAGAAACTTTCTTTCTTTCTGCTTCACTTGCTCTCGAATGCCGTCTTTCACTCGTACTCTCTGCGTTCATTTTCCTCGGGAACAATGGCCTGGATGGCGCATTGCCGAGCTCAACTTGCGATCTTCTCAGCCTCCGCCTCCGCCACAGTCTCGCGAGTCTGATTCTGATTCTGGCTCAGACTCGGAGTCGGTCTCACCATATAAGCTTCGGAAAGATAGCACCAGGCTCACAGTGAGCGTTGATCCAGATACATGCACAGACTATGGCTCGGATTCTCCTGTCTTTCGTGCTTTTGTTACACGGGACGATCGCAGTCGGACTCTGAGTTCAAACGAACTATTGTCAGTCTGTCACCCAAAAACTTCAATTGCCTTGAAATTCGCCTTGCGAGAAGACTTAGTAGATGACCTGGTTCAAGAGGCACAAGTATACGAAGGCGCGTTACGCTCCTTGCAAGGTGGTGTCGTTCCACGATGTTATGGGCTCTTCACGGGCATTGGCTCAGAAGGACAAGAAATTGCCTGTCTGGCATTGGAATTCTGGGGAGAATCTCTGACGGCACCTTTCAAGACACTTCCAATTGACGTAAGGTACGTTAAGCTATATGGTATTTCCATTGTTTTGTCAGCTCTTTTGTGTTGTAACATCAAGAACTAACACCCGCAACTCGGCTGGTTCTGTTTTGAGGAAGGATACGGATATTAGATAGTCTTGGCGAACTTCATCGGTGTGGTTTGCATCATGGCGATGTGAGTACACTCGTATTTGTTGTTTACACCTTCTGATCCAACATCCTATACCTTCAAATCCTTCCTCTGCTCGAAATCCTAGTTCGCCGAACGAAATGTCCTCATCAACGATAATGATATCCGTATCATTGACTTTGATCAACCCGTGTATCACGACTGCGATTCTAAAACGACTTTCGAGTTTCGATCAGGAGTTGGACAACGGATACCGGATGTAACGGAATTTGGATGTCCTGCCCTGTGGGAGATATGTCGATCGGATATGGCAATCTGGGGTTGAAGCAGACGATGGACAGTGAGTGCGCTTCTTGTCGGGTGACGGCCCAGGAGTGATATCTAAGAGAACTAAATGGTTTCTGATCGCATACACCCACTTAGCATTTTCTGATATGTACAGAAAACAGACTGCACTGCAATAAAATGACTCCTAGAGCGATTAACCTTTTGGCTTGGCTCATCGCGCAAATTTGACAATGGAATGCGAACCGGTTGCTTAGCTCATCGGTGGATGTAAATTCTTCAATCTCTTCGATGAGAAAGCGACTGTCGGAAAGAAAGGAAAAACGCGTTTCAGCCCGATGGAATTGGAAGCTCGTGAAAGGATGTGAAATCTCTAGCACGGTCATCCATCATCGCAATGTACAAAATTTGTAGAGGCCTTTGGGTGGAGATCATGATAAGGAACAGGAAGGCGCCATTAATGCCATCCGCGGTTGGAGACTTATTAGTTTCAGGAGGCGCAAAATGATTTGCAAAGCTGAGCAATCTGTTCACTTTTCCCAATTGGGACTTTTGGCAATTGCCATGCGAATACCGCCATGAAAAGCACGGTAACCGCTATGAGCTCTTTTCACCAAGCTGGGCGGACTCCACATGGACACGCTATTTTTGATAGGATGCATATAGAGGTATATATATATATACTAGTAGTGAAAATCGCCCAAATTCACCCTTCCAACTTTTACAACGCTGGTCAGCTGCAGTATGTCGAACGTTCACTCTCTGAATCAGACTGACGTCGACTCCAGTATTCGATAAACTTGCTGGTCAAATTTGTCCTTCTTTCGAGTCCGCCAATTTGAAAGATCACAGATGATTCTTCTCTCTTTCCTGTTGTTTTCGACTCTTCTCAGCGTGATAGCTGCACCTTTGGACGGAAGCGGCGTAAAGACGAAAATATCTAGGCGTGGTCCAACAACAACTGGAGGATCGACGGTCGGAAAGCAACCCGGAAAGCGGTCGTCTACCGAAGGGCCTGTTCTGGTCGAGTTACTCAGACAGTACGACCCCACACAATCCTATTTAACACCGAATTCATTCACAAAATCGGGTACCCAAACGCATTCGCATTCACAACTAGATTCAGTCAAAAAATCGCATTCGCATTCACAACCAGATTCAGTCAAACAATCGCACTCACAATCGCATACGCATTCACAAACGGATTCAGTCGCATCATCGGATCCACAACCAAACTCAGTCAAAGAATGGGTCGCACCAACGCGGTTGGTCGCACCACCGGTCGAAGACGACCTACTACCAGTAATTCACCTCGATCTGCCACCCATGTGGCAAGAAAGGTGGAGCCTGTTGCTCACTAGACCAAACGGCCGGTGTAAAGCCATTTCAGCGGCCAAAGGCCACAGGAACATCGGAGAGTGTCCCACCAATTCACAGGGCAGAAAGACCATTGCATCACTCCCGAAATTCTCCGACCCCCTAGCCGAACAAGCGTTCATCATGGATTTGATTTCGTTTACTCCTGTTCCTACAAGCGTTGGCGATGTTGCTAGCAGTGTCGATGAAAAGATCGTCGGCGATGTGGAGTATCTCAACAATATCATGAAAGGTCCAGTGAAGCAACGGATTGGGAAGGTACCAGAAACATGGATTGAAAGCTACAAGCCTATGCATGAGGTGATAATACATGGAAATGGAGAATGGCATGGACCCAGCAAAGATGGAAAATGGGAATACTACGATCCCGCTCGAAGTCTGTGGTTCACGTATGATTATGCTCCGCAACAGGTTGAAGAACATTGGAATAAGGTGCAGGAGATGCATTGGCGGCGTAACTTCTGAGCATTACGTCGGGTAAAGTTGTGGAGCTGTTGGTAAACTTCGTAGTATAGGAATGAAAGGATTGTACTCAGTCTAGGTCTAGCAGCATAATAACGGTTGAGAGAGTTTAGAAAACGCTGGTCTCCAGAGCAGAAACGGTGCCGCATCCTTGACATTCGTACTGCACGAGCTGAATCCGCTAATTCATCACAAAAAAAATTATATTCATCGTCCCCGCAGTCCTACAACTTCTTTGTTCCACCTTTTCAAGTCTTGGAAGGGTCCGATTGAACATCATGAGCAGACTTTGGACAATGAGAAGCAAGGAAGTTTCGGTACATCTTGTCTTATAGACGAATAGATGCAGGGAAAGTTCATTCGAAATTTGAAAATATTTACGCCTGCCAGAGATTATCTGTGACAATCTAATCAATGCCGTGTACGACAGATCAAGTGACAAGAATCGATCTAATGTAGGGAAACAAAAAGGACCCGAATACCAACCCCCGGGTCGTTCCTGAGCACCAATCTCTCCAAGCTGTGTGGTGTTACCACGATTCCTCAAGCTACATCATTGCCTCGCGGCTCAACTTGCGGTCTTTTTGTTAGACTCTTTCACATCTGGCCATTCAAACTGCTAGTTAGGATTGGTAGAGAATGAGCATGGCCTATAGACTGTGGAGGCTCAACGTTGTCATAAAGCAGCCCGAACATGCTCCGAATAATCTTCATAATTCGCGTCAAAATTGGCGGGTAAAATGGTGAAACTGCCTCAAGCCCGTCGGATTCATGACAATCCCAGAAGATTTTTTGAAGACGTATTCACTGGTCTGTTCAGCATAATACCTCGGCTCCAGTGTCGTACACGAGGGTTCCATCAATTTATATATTAATGAGAGGAGTCTAGGCGATGACATGAAGCTTACATGCCACCGACCGCATTGACTGCAGGACTGACGTCAACTACTCAGCGTTCAATAAAAGTTTTAATATAAAAGAGTGGGTGAAAGAGTACATAAATGCCTCCTCGTGTTATCCTCATCTCTCCCTTGACGAAACCGAACCTCTCAGCGGTAGGTGTTCGTTCTCCCTCCCTTTATCCGCGACTTACCTTTTTCTTCTTCGAATAGACAACCTTAACGAACGAACTATGCTTTTCACGAAATTGACTTCTTGTCTAGTTTCCCTGTTTGCGCTAACTGCGTGCACCGTGGCCGTCGTGCTGCCCTCTCGTTCAGAATTAGAATCGAGAGTGTACCCTCGTGCGACAGAACCAATCCAATCCGGCTTGGTATTCACAATCCACAATGTCAAAGCTGACACCGTGGTCGATTTGTCGGCGGGTGATAACAAGACTAGTAAGTATACCTACTTTTCTACGTTCAGGTCATAGAGTCATGGTTTTTCTCTTTGGTGGATGTATAGTCACCGGCTGGTCCCTCAACGGCGGTAAAAACCAACAATGGACAACAATTTGGACTGGCGAGAGCTGGAATTTCCAATCTGTCGAGACAGGGTTGTATCTAGGTTTCACCGGAACCGCTGGCAACGGTACGAACTTGACCGTGGCGAGCACCCCGACGGCCTGGGATATTTGGCATGATACTGTCAATGAGACGAACTACCGGTACGTTGCTGTGACAAGGGCGATTATGGAAGATATTCATGTAATCCCTAGCATCTTTGCTCCCAACACCACTGTGAACTGGGATCTTTGGGGCTACGGAGATGCCATCTCTGGAGACCCTATTACATTATGGGGAGCTTGGTGAGTTTATTTTCTTATTCGCGCCCTCGCCGCTCTTCTTGGTCCTATAACTTTTCCCCTTCTTACGTCCCTTGGTTCGGATATTGACGGTCTTGTTCCTTTGTTGGTTTAGGTCTGGGATCCATCAGACGTGGCGGTTCGTACAAGGTATGCATTCGATTTACTTGCTCATGCTGTAATACCATCTGACGATATCTCTTCCGCGCTCTTCTTCTTTAATATCTTTACTCCCCTCGGATATACTCACCCCACCTAAACATCGCTGTCATCATCTCGTTCCCCCTTTCTTCGTCATCTCCTAGTCTAACGGGACTTGCAGAACACGGCGTTATAACGATCTGAACGATTTTTTTTTCTTTGGATGAACTTTTGAAACGATTTCTCAAACGGTTTGTAGGAACAATTGTCGATGTTGTTTTGGATTGTGTTTATATACCATAGTTATCACACAGTACCCTACATACCACTTCTACACACAAATTATAGTTGATGCTTCGTGATGAGCGTTTGCTGGTGAAATCTTCTACGAAAAAAGGTTCAACCGGAGTGGGAAGAGTCCCAAAATTGAATCAGATATTCAGACCTATCCTTGAGCTATTCCTCTGAGATGGGTGCCATGAATGTTCACACTGTCCGCCGGTCCAGCATCAAAAATCAAAAATCCAGATTCCAGATTCAAAAATCGAAATGAACCTCGGCCTTCCCGCCTACGACACACGGTACCGCTATGAGTTCTTTTCATTGAGCCCACATGGACGGGCTATTTTCGATTATCGTGATAGGAGGCATATAGAGGTATATATACTTGTAGTAAAAATCGCCCAAATTCACCCTTCCGACTTCACAACGCTGGTCAGGACTCAGCTGTAGTACGCCAAACGTTCACTCTTTGACTTAAACTGACGTCGATTCCAGTATTCGATAAACTTGCTGGTCAAATTTATCCCACATAGTACGTGTCTTTCGAAGAGTCCGTCAATTGTGGAAGCCCAAGTTGTTCATTTGAAAGATCACAGTAACATGGTTCTTCTCTCTTTTACTGGAATCCTGTTGTTTTCAACTCTTCTCAGCGTGATAGCTGTACCTTTGGACGGAAGCGGCGTAAAGACGAAAATCTCTAGGCGTGCTCCACCAATTGAAGGATCGACCGACGGAAAGCAACCCGGAAAGACCGAATTTCTGATTGAGTTACTCAGACAGTACGACCCCGCACAATCCTATTTACCACCGAATTCATTCAAAAAATCGGGTACACAAACGCATCCGGATTCACACGCAGATCCAGTCAAACAATCGGTTTCACCATCGCGGTTGGTCGCACCACCGGTCGAAGGAGGCCTACTACCAGTAATTCACCTCGATCTGCCACCCATGTGGCAAGAAAAGTGGAGCCTGTTGTTCAGTACAAACGGATGGTGCAGAGCCATTACATCGGTCAAAGGCCGCAGGATCATGGAAGACTGTCCCACCAGTCCACAGGGCAGAAAGACCATTGTATCATTCTCCGGCTCCCGAGTCAAAGCGTCCATCGCAAATTTAGGTCGGGTTTCTGGTAGCGTTGTCCATGTTGCTAGCAGTGTCGATGAGGAAATCGGTGGCGATGTGGAGTATCTCAACAATATCATGAAGGGTCCAATTAATATACTATGGATTGGGAAGGTACCAGAAACATGGATCGAAAGCTACGAGTCTATGCATGAGGTGATAATACATGGAAATGGAGAATGGCATGGACCCACCAAAGATGGAAAATGGGAATACTACGATCCCGCTCGAAGTCTGTGGTTCACATATGATTATGCTCCGCAACCGGTTGAAGAACATTGGAATAAGGTGCAGAAGATGCATTGGCGGCGTAACTTCTGAGCATTCCGTCGGGTAAAGTTCAAGTTGTGGGGCTGTTGGTAAACTTCGTAGTATAGGAGCGCAAGGATTGTACTCAGTCTAGCATAATAACGATTGAGAGAGTTTAAAAGACCCTGGTCTCAAGACCAGAAACGGTACGAGCTGAATCCGCTAATTCGTCACAAAAAAATCATCTTCATCGTCCCGCAGTACTACAACTTCTTATGCAGAAGAGGTAATGTTGCATGCTCAAAAAGAAGTCAGTGCTTTCTCAAAAGTACTGCTGTTCAAGACATCCGCTTGGGATCTGGATGTAGTCTCTGATTAAGTAGACGGTATACATATTCATATTTGACAGCATCAAAACCAGAACAGTGCCGCGACGAGAACTTTGAAAATTGACAGCACTTAGTACATCCTTGTATATCTTGTATGTGGACTGCTTCAATCTGTTCCTGTTGCCTCTTTCCTCGAAGCTATAAGCTCCAGTTGGGTGGCAGAACTGCTATTATTCTGCCACCCCTCATTTTTTGCTGCCAATGACCTTGGTACGTCCGATCACCTATTTCCTTCTCTGCAGAGCTCCACTCCGAGAAACCTTGCACTGGCAGACATTCCGCAGAAAGACCCTAGAATATAAAATGTTTACAGTGATGCTAGTTTAATGTACACGAATACAATAACAAGACAGAGTCAATGTCATCGCAACGAGAGCAACTGTGGATATTATACAAAACATAACAAATCGTAGAACATATGAGGTCATTAAACCTTGGAATCGCTGAAATCGTGGCTTCTCGTTGAACCAATCTCGGGGCCGTTGTCGAGTGCTATAAGTAAGGCAAAGATGAATATAGCGGGCAAAGATAACAGAGGGATTAAGGCTCACCATGCTCGAACTTGGCGACGTCGGCGCTTCGTTTTTCTGCTGATACTGATCCGAAGATTATATCCATCTCTTCCAACGATCTTCCCTTGGTCTCTGGAATCAAAAGCGAAAAGGTGGCCATGGCGCCAATGTTGACAGTGGCGAACATTAAGAAGAACTTGTATCCTAACTGTTGTTCAATCAGAAGAGTCTGGTGCGAGACAACAAAGTCTAAACATCAAGCAATTAGTCTCTAGAAGGGGGGTATAGTTTAGGGAACAATATCAACATACTCCATAACCACTGCGAAGCACTAGCGCAAGCGAGACCGAAGTGTCTTGTCCTAGTGGGGAAGATATCCGAAACATAGACCCAAGGAAGAGGACCTGCGAAAGGAAACATAAGAAGTTGAATGATTTCGTCAAACGAACAGAAACGTACCCCATCCCATGCTGTAGAAACAGACGTAGATGTACAGCATAGCAGCCATTCCTTGACTTGCAGGCGAAATAGCAGTGACGACATCGGTAGAGCTCGAAGCAGGCGGCGGATGTGTCTTGATAATAGCGCCGATAATGAAGAAGCAAATACCCATTCCAATAGCAGAGATAAAGAATGACAGTCTACGACCGAGGGTCTCCACTCCGAAGAAAATGAAGAGGGACGTTGCGACCAGCTGGGAAACAAGTGGGTTCAATTTTCCGATAACCGGAGTCGATTTTCAAGTTATCAACACACACCTTGATTACACCGTAAACTCCAGATGCAAGAAGTGAGTTTTTGTTGCCAGTATATCCGATGGAAGCGAAGATCTGAGGTGCATAATATCTGCATTTACATATTAATGAGAAGGGCAGTTCCGCAACAGAGAATAAGGGGCGACCCAGCTTACCCGACAGAGTTTTGACCACACCATTGTTGGAGCAAAAAGATAACGAATGCGATCACGAATCGAATAAGATTGCCTTTGCCGAAGAATGCTTCTTTCCAGCCTAGACCTTTCCTAGCCTCGCGCTCCTCCTCAAGAGCCGCTTCTATTTCTGCCAATTCGTGAAGAAGCTCTGTATCGTCCGTGGATTTCCTACGTAGGTAAGCGAGATTATTGAGAGCTTCCTCATTGCGATCAACGGAGGCTAGCCAACGAGGGGATTCCTATGCTAGGTGTCAATTGAAGTTATTTCGTGAGGAATAGATCTCGAACCTTGACAGTGAACAGACCGAACAGCATTATTCCAGCGGGAACAAGTTGGAAACCAAAGGGAATTCTCCATATCCTTGCACCATTGACAATGTTTATACTAACACCGTCTTGTATAACATTTTAATTGACTCGTTGAAGTATTTTGAGAAAGAAGGAACCTACAGTTGATGAAATACGAGAGCATGACACCAGTGGCTACCATGACTTGGAAAAGGCCGGTGATACGACCTCGGACTTCTTTAGGAGAACATTCCGAAACGAAAGCGGGGGCTACCTGTATTATCACATTGATTTGAGCTTGAGATGATTGTACGACGTTCACTTACAGCACTGATACCACCAATTCCTACTCCGGATATGACTCGACCTGCGTATATCAGGGAAAGTCCATTGCTGGGACTGCTTGCCACAGTAGTCAAGATCTAAACAATGAAAGTGTTCGCGAGATTGATCACGAAACCAAAAAAGTGGGCGAAACTTACTGCACCAATCGCAAAGATGAAGGTGAAGCCAATGAGAGTCCACTTTCGTCCAAACTTGCCTGAATTTGTGCGCCGTCAGCGAGATTTTTAATAAATGAAGCTGATACGCACCAGATATGGGGGCACTTCCTAAAGCACCGAAGAAAGCACCGGCTTGAAGGACTGAGACGACATTGGAGGACACTGCTGTGACCTTGGCAGTGTTCTTGACGCCATTAGGCCACATTCCAAAGTGTTTCTGGAAGTTTGCTTGGGAGACGACACCTCCTGCAATACCGCTTGAAAGGGGTAAGCGAATTTGTGAAACACCATAAACGATATTGGACGTACGTATCATATCCGAATAAAACGATGCCCCAGTACGCAATGAACGCGAGCCCTACAACGAGTATGAACAAATCGAGAAGTACACAAAGGAGAAACGGAAAAGCTCACAGTAGACCCGGATATTTGTGAAAGTACCTGCGTTTGCCATTGGTAGTGGATGGGCAGCAAGAGGCGAGAAACTTTGAGATCGTTGACAAGTATTTAACGGATGGAACTTTTACATACCGGGCCGACTCCGGACCGCTGAATTCGGGGCCCCACATAACGGCCCGCAGAATTTGTCGATACCTTCTTTAGATGGCTCTTTCCGGTTCGTCGCCCCGCAGCCAAGAACTGAATATCTTTGGGGGTATTGGTTAACTTGTATACTCGTTTTCTGTTTATGTATCTCCGGTGCTTGAAGGCAAAGGAGTCGCTGCATGAGTAAACTCATTTCTCTTTGTACCGAACTTTCCCCGGATTCTAATTTTATGGTAGCCGAACCTTTGCGGAGACTTGCGGGGCTAAAGTTTCGCTTAAAGTAGGCACCAGGGGTAAGGAGTCAGCAGGTCCATCAATTTCCCTATTCCCAATTTGAATACCGCCCCCGACAACACCACTCCTTTTCAGTACCTGGTAAGGACTCAACAGGATTCAATTATAGGTCACCGTCAACTCCAGCCTTGTCTTCCAAACTGAGATTGATTCACACCGGTGGGGAGTCTGTCAAGACTCAAATCCGAGTGCATGGGCTAGCTGATATCTGGCCACTTGGAAAGTTGAGATAGAAGATCCACGAAGCATGGAGAGCCCTGACAAAGCACTGACAGTAAAAATACCTTTGGCGTTGAACCTCGCGTTCCTGACCCAGGTTTGACCCCGAAAATATTTCTGTTCATGTCGCAGCGGTCTTGACATTGTCCAGTTCTGTAAATGACCCAGGCATACTGACCAGATTTCGCGAAAAGCTGAAGGTTGAGTGCACGAATACTTCATCGCGGCAACGGGTAAAGTAGACTGAAACTTGCAAGTCGGAATCGAGATTGCTACCTTCCCAAACAATAACAATAACAATGTCATTAAAAGCTCGATAACGAATTGATTCCTCCTGTTCGTGCTTGGTGGATCTGTTGACTGACAATCGTGAAACTACGGAAACCCGGAACCGGCTATGATACCGATCATGATTTACAAACCACAAACTTCTCTAGTATCCATCTATCATGATTTTATTCGTTTCTTTCTCGTAGCTTGTGCACGTAGGAATATCACCACTTTTCGTGTGCCGGCCGCACTAAGAGTATGAATTAATACGCGTTACCCACTAAGAGATGGCTATCAACTTACAATCGAGTTCCCAAGTCCAAGCAGAGCGAGGCTGTTCGGCAAGGTAAACATACGCCTGGAAACATGGGGGTAGGATCAACAGAAGATTCAAACGAATGAGCGGCGAAGTAAATGAGGGACAGACCTTGGCGATGTCCTCGGCGTTCAGTCTGACATCCTCATTTTCCACCCAATTAGGCGGGTCATTGAATCTGGAGCGGGAGAACGGTGTATTGATGACTTTTTTTTATTAAATGAGGGATTGGCCATATATTCAAAATAGACGAGAGAACTGACTTCCGTCGATGATAGCCTAGACATGAAAGGAGGTCATGAATCAGCCGTACGATGAACGTTCAAAACAGATATACATACATGAGCAACGTGGATATTCCACTCTCCGAACTCCTTCGATAGGCTTTGACTTAGAGCTCTCAATCCCCATTTGGCCGGCGCAGCGGCACTCGTTGTCCTATTCCCTCTTATACTCGTCGTTGATCCGGTAAAGATTAAGAACCCTCTCTTCCCTGTATCCGCATCAATATCGTTCTCTTTAAATACCCGAATAATCTCTTGCGAGAACGCAAAAGCGCCTTCAACGATTGTTTCCTGAGCGGCGTGGAAGTCAGCTAGAGTGAGATCGAGGAAAGGTTTACGGATGCTGTGACTAGCGTTGTAGAGTGCGGCGCGGATGGAGTAGTGAGGTGAAGGGTAGCGGGTGTGAATTGATTGGAATACGGATGAGATGGATGGTGCGGAGTAAGATGGGACGGGAAATGCCGTCGCCTAAGAGTTGGGGATGGGGAATAATAATCAATGCGAGCATGATATAGACGGATTTTGGGAACATACGTCACTTCCTGCAGACTTGAGCTCATCCACTAGAGCTTGAAGATCTTCAGCACCCCTGGATATGAGGGCCAGGCTATAGCCTTTGCGTGCAAATGCAGCACTAAAAAAATAAAAGATGTATGAAGATTAGACGAAGATCGGGGGAGTAATGTAGAATGACGCTCACGCTGTCGCAGCACCAGTACCTCCCGCTCGTGCGCCTGTCTGATTGTCAGTACTCTATCACACAGGTGGAAATGAACCTGATCGTACCAGCTACGACTAACACGGGCTTGATTGCAGACATCTTGTTCTCGGTTTGTCACAACAAAACGACTGGCTTCTATATATGCATTAAATACTAGAATACTCCGGGCCAGTTTCGGGCTCGGTCAGCTTATTTTCCACTTCTCGCGAAGCACAGACTGCTTTGGCGAGTGATTCTCCGGGCAGAGACTGACAAATCACGACCGAGGTTTTGTACTACTTAGACGAGCTCCATTCGCCTGCAATAAGGCGTCATCTTCAAGAATCGACGTTAACATCGGCACATCACAACTCACCTTACGCGAATCGAAGTCTGCCAAAAAAAAAAAAAGAAGAAGGAAAAGAAAAGAAAAACGACGTCCGGATATTCAACAGAGTATATTCGCTCTGTAGAGCTTTGTCCTGACTGCTTCAAAGTATAGTACACATACATCAAATACTGAACTTCCTTTTACTTCTATCACCACTTCTCATGAGCGGGTCGCACTATCCGGGAGGTCAGCATATCGACGAATACACACAAGTAGCTTTGCGGCTTACAATCCAACTCCCAAGTCCACGCTGAACGTTCTTGACTGGCGAGGTAGACGTATGACTGTAATTATTCAATGCATTACTGTGGAATATCGATGCAATAAGTCAACACTGAACGCACCGAGGCAATAGCTTCGGGACTCAGTCTAATGTCTTCGTTTTGGTCCCATTCAGAGTTGTTACGACGCGCGCGGGAAAGTGGAGTTGAAATGCCTAAAAATAAAGGGAGAGAGAATTTGTGAAAGGCTCAAAATAGAGCGTTCGAATAGAAAAACCAACCCCCGTCAACGATAGCCTGTGTATGTGCAGATAAGTATTAGTTCGGCAGAAATGATGTACTACAAAGATTCTCTCACATGTGCCACATGAATGTTCTGCTTACCAAACTCCTTTGCTAGACTCTGGCTCAAAGCCCTCAAAGCAAATTTCCCTGCGGCAAACGCACTAGTTGTGGTGTTCCCTCTGATACTAGCCGTAGCACCAGTAAAAATCAGTATGCCGCGTTTACCGTTGGTTGTATCGATCTCGTTCTGCTTGAAATCGGATAAAACCTCATGTGCGAAGGCAAAGGAGCCTTCGATATTGGTTTCCGTAATGATTTTCACATCTTCGGGAGTAATGTCTAGGAAAGGTTTCCAAACACCGTGACCAGCGTTGTACAAGGCAGCGCGGATGCTATATTGAGTTGACGAATAACGAGCCCGAATAGATTCGAAGGCAGACTTGATTGAACTGTGCTCGTAGCTAGGTATTGGGAACGAGGTAGCCTGAAAGATATGGTTGAGGAAATGTATTATTTCATTTCGGAACATGGGGTTAAACGTGCCTCAGCTCCAGAATTTTGCAATTCTTTCTCCAAAGACTTTAGTGAATCAGTTCCTCGTGCGATGAGGGCAATGCTATAGCCTAGCTTTGCAAAAGCACGCCTGTAGACATAGATGGCTGGGGGGTCAACATTACCAACCGGCAGCAACAGAAAATATCTACGCAGTTGCTCCGCCTGTTCCTCCGCCTGCACCTATACCTAAGTTGAATGAGACCAAAGCGCTGTAAATCTATGAATGAAAGATGTAATTATACCTGCAACGACCAGGACAGGTTTTAAAGATGACATTTCGAATCAAGAAGAAGCCTGTGCGAGAATCTTCGTCGGCTTACTGAGAAATTGCGTCACCAATTTGGTACATCAAGTAAGTACTTGACCTTGTATAGATGGCACCAGGCAAATTCAAGTGGAATCATAACTTTTGAGCTGCGGCTCCGTTCTGAGCTGTAATATTCATAAGAGAACAGTTGTGTGAAGTAGTATATGAAGATGGAGGTCAGTCTGGGGCTTTTCTTGAATCACAATCTGCTCAAAAATTAAACCGTTCAAGAGTGCGATTCACGTGTAACGCTTAATAATCAAACAAAGTTCAATTTCTGAGTCAGGTCAGACCTCGTACTATGGTTGTTAGGGATAGGATTTTTTTTACCAATATTTTTAATAACTCAATTGGATTAAAAATCTGAGTAGACAGATTGATTTGCAGTCCTAAAAAATGGTTCAGACCCAATTTATAGAGCTCTCCTTGCGCTCTGTTGAGACCGTGCCGGTGAGGTTCCGTCGAGTCTTAGAAGGTATAGAACAAATCAAAGTGATCCAAGAGTGATCGGGATAATTCGAGACTATGGTTTATAACCGAAGTCTCAAGAGATGTAATCGAAGATGATCGGTCAGCTCGATTGCAACGGAAGATGATAAGAATGAACTAGAACCTTGACACTACTTTTGGTAGTGCCCCCGCTTCGTCGTACGGTTCGGTGAATGTTCAGAGTGACGAGTAATAGTATAAAGACGTCCGGATAACGATTGGTTATAGTGCGAACGTTAGACGATTAGTAGAGAGAGATCTGGACGGAGTTCAGCAGCAATCTAAGTTGATATTTAAACTGAGGAACTATGTACAAGATACTACAGCTTATATACCTGTATTCCTAATTGTTCAATCCATAACAATAAGAGCTGTAATTAAAAGACAATAACTAATATAAATCGATGTCATTAATATAAATGAAAAGACAATAAAGTCGGAGCACTTAGCATTCGATAACCGAATGCTTCGTAGGACGATCGATGCAATCAATCTCGGAAGTAAATATGAATGATACTAAGTCCACGTCCGAAGTCGGAAGCTCTATACGGAAGTCCGGAAGCACAACCGTAACAGTATCCCCCTGTTAGGCTTTTGCCCTCGAAAGCCTCGTACGAAGGTCCTAGAGTTGATCCGATCAAGTGTTCGAAATTCGAACTGTGACTTGGTGAAATGTGAAGAAATCGAGATTGATCGATCAATCACGTAAATGATGGCACAGTACATGAACCAAACGAGAAAATTTTTAAGTCCCCACTCTTCTTCTTCTCTCACTACCACCATGTCTTCCAATGACTCTCGTTCCAACACTCCGTCTGATGAAGAAGAAAAGGCAGAGCTCTTGCTCATTCAAAAGCAGAAGGAGGAAAGGGCGAGGCTAGAGGCTGAGAGAAAGGCCGAGGAAGAAGCGGCGGAAGCTCGATTGGCGGAGATCCGTCGTAAGAAAGAGGAGAAGAAAAGAGAAGCCGAGGAAAAGCGAAAGAAGGAAGAACTAGAGAGGCGTAGAGTGGAAGAAGAGGCGAGAGCTGCCGAGGCAGCGAAAAAGGCGGCCGAGGAGGCTAAAAGGAAAGAAGAGAAACGAAAGGCCGAAGAACAATCGAGGACTGCCGAAGCAGCGAAACGGGTGGCTGAGAAGAATCACGAGCAAGCCGAAATGGACAGGAGGATGGATACAGCGGCGCTCGTTCGAGCACAAATGGAGAGGAAGGAGAGGGAAAAGTTAATTCACTCGGTAAGTATCCGATTCCCCAGAGCATTCTATCTTTCTTACTTCGATTATAGCCGGTCAGTGAAGCCTCAACGGTAGTGGTCGGAAAGAAGAGGAAGAGGACTGTGATGGTGGTGAGTAACCCTATCATTTCACTATTTTGTTTCTAACTCCTTTGTTTCAGGCCATACCGTCCGGAGACCCTGAAGACGACGATCCGAACCCAGGGGACGACGGCGACTACCACGATCCCGATGATGAAGATGACGATCCTCCTTCCTCTCCTCTGAAACAATCGCGATGCAGCCGGTGCATCCTGAAAGCACTTAAGTGCGAAATGGTGGGACCCGGTTCTGCTTCCTGCAAAGGTTGCAGAAAAGCGAAAGTCCGGTGTTCGCTCGTGCCGGATGACTACCCCCACAGGAGCAAGCGAACGAAAATGGAGAGTCCGGTTGCATCGACCAGCAGCCAGACTATCGACGATCTCCGAACCAACGTTCGAGATCTTAATACCAGAATCAATCTCCAGGAGGAGATGCTTCGGTATCTCATCCTTCGTGTCCGGAAGCTCGAAGAGGAGAAGAAAGAGGAAGATGAAGAGGAAGAAGAGTCCGAGGAGGATCGAGTGAACCGGACTGGAGATAGGAAGGGTAAAGGCCGGAAGGAATGAGCCGCCATCTTCGATTGCTTTTCTTGGGTTTTGTAAATATATAATTGTTTTTGTTTTCGTATCTCGATAGCAGTCCGATAGGGACTTTAAAATTTTTTAATGAACTTTGTCAACATGAAAAAGAAATCCCCGAGTGATAATCGGGAAAACGTCCGAAATGGACTTGGAAATAATTTGAGTTTAAATAGGACTGAGATGTCCGAAGATTTCGATCGGTGTCGACCTTCCGGGAAGGGATAAACGCTCAATAAGCTATCATGGCGTTTATCCCCCCGGTCGATTTCAACCGTTTGGAAAGAAATAAAAAGAATAGAAATAAAAGGATAGAAAGATAAGTAAAGCATACGAAAGTTAATCGGTTATGTCCGGTAGAGGTCCGGGCTTGAGTGGGTATCGTTTATGGAATTCTTCAAGTAATTCTTCGGCGTGCATTTCATCAGCTCCAATCCATGAGAACTCCTCATCGGTACCTTCGTATCCTTTCCATCGAATGAAGTATCGCAACGGACAACGTCGAAAGCGTTGGTCCATCTTCGAATCTAAGATTTCTGCAACTTCAAACTCCTGTTCACCATCGACTTCGATCGGAGGTGGCGGAGGTTGCAAACGATTCGGAATAGGGTTTGGAGTATAAGGTTCCAATTGCGAGACGTGGAATACTGGATGAATTCGAGAAAGGTAGTCAGGTAGTTGTATCTTGTAGGTGAGAGTGCCGATGCGTTCGATAACCTTGAAAGGTCCAAGATACTTCTCCGAGAACTTTGGAGTCGGTTGAGTGGTTCAAATGTGTTTCGCTAAGACAAAGACTTCAGCGCCAATTTGGAATTCTGGAGCAGAGATTCGTTTTCGGTCGGCTTGATCTTTGTACTTCTTCTGAGCGTTCAAAATCTCATCCCGAAGGAAGGAGTGAACTTCGTCTAAGTTGGCGACGAAGTCGTGAGCTCGGTCAGATCGGATATCAACTTCCGGTCTAATCGAGATGTTCGGATGGTAGCTTTTGTTGGCGAAGAAAGGTGTAATTCCAGTCGAAGCGTTCGGAGCGTTGTTGTAGGCAAACTCAGCCATTGGAAGTAGGCTGGACCAGTTATCCTGTTGATAGTTACAGTAAATGCGAATGTACTGCTCCAAGGTCTGGTTGACACGTTCGGTCTGTCCGTCAGCTTCTGGGTGATATCCAGAAGTGTAGTGAAGTTCCATGTTGAGCGACTGCCCGAGTGCTCGGAAGAAAGCAGAGACGAACTCGGAACCTCGATCGGAGGTTACATGATTCGGAACTCCATGTTTAGAGAAGACGTGAATGACGAATATTTCAGCTAACTGTTCGGATGTGATCAAAGTATGACACTTAATGAATATGGATTGTTTCGAAGCTCGATCCACGATGACTAGAATGGAATTGTACCCGTCCGACATCGGAAGCTCCTCGATAAAGTCCATCGATATTGAGTCCCAAGGTCGTAAGGGAACCGGAAGTGGTTTGAGTAGTCCATAAGGTCTATGTCGACGTGATTTGTTTCTTCCGCATGTGGTGCAGGAAGCAACGTAATCTCGTACGAAGTCTCGAATCTTCGGCCAGGTGTACTGTCGTCAAATAGTTTCGAGAGTTCGGTTTTGACCGAAATGACCTGAGAGTGGATGATCGTGGAAATAGCGTAATACTTGTAACCGTAGATCCGAATGATTCGGAACGTAGATTCGATTGTCGAGTCGTAACAAACCATCTTCACCCATAGTCCATCGAGGTTTAGTGGAGTCTTGAACAAAGGTGAGTCCAAGTGCCGATTCCGGATCGATCGATAGCGAGTTGCGGATGGCTTCATGTAAAGCATTGATGTCCATAACAATCGAAGCTCGGAGGATCGGACCCTCAAGGAAAGTAGCTCGAAGAGAAGTGGTGAACTGTTTGTTAGTGAATATGGGTCTAAAGTTCTGTGGATTGACTTGGGCGTAGCCGATATCCCCCTCTTTTGGGTAGACGTCCCATCGTCTAGTGATAGAGTCTGGTTTCTCGCCAAGTTTGCCGGGTCTGAATCGAATAACCATGTTGAATTGATGCAGGTATTCGGACCATCGGACCTGTCTCCGGGTCAGAATTTTAGTGGTAGAGAAATACTCAAGGTTTTTGTGATCGGTGACCACATCGATCGGGTCTCCGGAACCTTCGAGATAGTGTCTCCACACTTTGAAAGCCTCGAAAATAGCTAGTAATTCCTTGTCGTGAGTATTGTAGTTAAGCTCAGCAGAATTGAGAGTGCGGGAAAGAAATGCAATGGGATGAATTTCACCGTCATCGAGCATAATCGAAAGGATAGCTGCGATTGCATAGTCCGAAGCGTCGGTCTCGACGATGAGTGACTGGTTTGGTTCCCAGTGAGCAAGGATTGGTGCGTGAGTAAAAGTGTATTTGAGGTTTTCGAAAGCCGATTGACATTCGGCTGTCCATATCCAGTCGACAGTTTTCCGGGTGAGCCGGGTAAGTGGTATAACAATGTCGCTGTAATTGTAAATAAATCGTCGATAAAAATTTGAAAATCCTAGGAAGGATTGAATATCCTTGACTTTCCGAGGTACCGGCCATTTGACGATAACTTGGATCTTATCAGCAGCCATAGTGAGGCCTGAAGGTGAAAGGATGTAGCCGAGATATTCGACGGTATCGACACCGAAGAAGCATTTTGCGAGGTTGCAGTAGAGTTTTGCTTCTCGGAGTCGTCGAAGTACCTCCCGGACGTGCTTTTCGTGATCTTTGGGGTTGTCTGAATATACAAGAATGTCGTCAATGTAGACAATAACATAGACATCGAGTAAATCTGCAAAAATGGTGTTGACAAACCGTTGAAAAGCAGCCGGAGCGTTCGTAAGTCCTTCCGGAATGACTTTCCATTCGTACGAGCCATAGTGTGTCCGGAAGGCGGTCTTCCATTCGTCACCTTCGGCGATTCGTACGAGATGATAGGCGTGGGTTAGATCAAGTTTGGTGTAGATAGCAGCCTTTCGAGGTGCATCGAGTAGGTGTCAGCGACTCGATAGCTTTTATACAATGTAGCCAGGCGTCACGCGATTTAGAAGATAGCCAATGGGGACTATCGTCAGTGACTTACTAACTCACTATATGACTAGGCGTCACACAAGCCGAGATAGTCAAGTCAAACGAAGTGAATGAGGGAGGAAAGGTCTTTGATTCTTGTCTAGCTACCGAGGAGAATAGACGAGATCAGAGATAGAGACTACTCTAAGAAATGCCCTATCTTATATACATATTCTGAAATGAACCCATGGGAACTATCTCACGTCATAACTATGAGGCTATACAACGATCTGTCAAAGGTTGACAGACATGAGAGAGTTGTGTTGACAGCGCGGGAATGACAGTCTGTCAACAGTCTGACAGGCATGAGAGAAATGCGTTGACATTGCGAGAATGTCAAGGTTGTCACATGTATGTAAATAAAAGAAAAGGAAAAGATAAAAGTAAATAAGATAGACAAAAAGAAATTGAAAAAGAGTCAGTTCGTAACAGTAGGTCGGAAATGAGTGGCAGAGGGTATCAATCCTTTTTGGTGATTCAATTGATGCCTCGGAAGTCGGCGCACAAGCGTAGTGAACCATCCTTCTTCGGAGCGAATAGAACGGGTGCTCCGTATGGTGATGAAGAAGTCTGAATAATTCCGGCAGCGAGTTGCTTGTCCAGAAAATCTCGGAGGGCCTCCAGCTCTTTCGGAGAGAGCGGATAGATCCATCCAAGAGGTGGTTCGGCACCTTCCTCCAAATCAATCTTGAGATCATATGATCAATGCTCCGGAAGTTCTTCCGAAGACGATTTGTCGAAAACATCGGCGTAGTCCGCGTATTGTTGTGGAAGGGTTGATTCTGACTTCTGAGCTTCAAACTCTTCAGTGCTAGAACCTTTAGCAGTAAGTTCGATAGGAAGATAACGAAAAAGAATTGGTTCAAATCCGGCGTCTTTACAGACTCGATTGAACGTGACTGCCCCTAAAAGCGCGATGTCGACATCCGGTTTAATCGCAGATTCGGTACGTGATCCCATTTGTGCAAGACCCGGATAGGAGTAAATGGGTTCGTAAGGAAATTTGTCCGAGAGTGGACGAGGTGTGAGGCGAGAGCGAGGTTTGGATTGATTTATTCCGGGTTTTGCTATAGAAGATTCCTGAGGTGGAATCGGCACTTCCGATTCCGTAACCGGAGGGTCCGGAAGTGAAGACGTCTGGTAGATATCAGCTCGATTAGTGTTTCGGAAAGAAATCGTTTTTGTAACCCAATCAATCAACGGATTGTAGCGGGACAAGAAACTATATCCTAGGACAGCTTTGCAAGATGAACCCAATGAAGTAACATAAAAGTTAATCAAGAAAGACTCGCCGGTCGGAAAACGAACCAATAGTTCGGCTGTTTCCGAGATAGAATTTGCGGTTAGAGAACCATCGAACAATCGAAGATTAATCGGAGGTATGGATGTGGTCGGAATGGAATGATTCTCTACGTAAGAGGAATCGATGAAAGAGTCTGTAGAACCGGAATCAAGTAAACAAGGAAATTGAATAAGAGATAATGTACCAGCCGGTTCGTCTGGCGATTGGAATTCGGTAGATAAAGAAAAATGGAGAGATTGTTCATATTCAGAAAGAGCGGATGCATTTAAAACTACTTCCCCTTGGTTAGTACGAACCGGATCAACGCAACTCTTGCTTCGTACTGGGGTACGAGAGTTGCGGATCATTTTTCCGAATCGTCCGAGGACGATTGGATGTCTGTAACTACATCCTCAACCTCGGCTGCTCGACCGCGAGGCTGATTGGATTTTCGATTGGGGCAATCCTCTAACTTGTGCTTACCACCACAAAACATACACAGGTTGAACTTCCTGCGTCTCTCCTTCTATTCCGGCTTGACTTTACCATCCGGTCCAAGATGTTTTTGGTGCGGCTTCGGCTGCTGACTAGTCGAAGCATTCGAGGATTGACCGTTAAAATTTGTTCCGGTCGACTTGTTTTTGTTGAACCAAGGCTTCTTGTTACGGACTGACTCTTTTTCAATTTCTTTTTGTCTATCTTATTTACTTTTATCTTTTCCTTTTCTTTTATTTACATACATGTGACAACCTTGACATTCTCGCAATGTCAACGCATTTCTCTCATGCCTGTCAGACTGTTGACAGACTGTCATTCCCGCGCTGTCAACACAACTCTCTCATGTCTGTCAGACTATTGACAGATTGACAGTGTGAGAATTCTCTCATGTCTGTCAACCTTTGACAGATCGTTGTATAGCCTCATAGTTATGACGTGAGATAGTTCCCATGGGTTCATTTCAGAATATGTATATAAGATAGGGCATTTCTTAGAGTAGTCTCTATCTCTGATCTCGTCTATTCTCCTTGGTAGCTAGACAAGAATCAAAGACCTTTCCTCCCTCATTCACTTCGTTTGACTTGACCATCTCGGCTTGCGTGACGCCTGGCTACATCGTATAAAAGCTATCGAGTCGCTGACACTTCTTCCCTTGATTCTGTCCGGTAGTCTGCTGGCTATTCTTGCCTTTAGACTGAGTATCCGACGTGGTAGAAGATTGATTAGAAGAGTTGTTCTGAGAACCCTTCTTGCCGAAATTCGAAGCCTTACCGCCCAAACCCGACCCAGTCTGTCTCGAAGACTCCCGTTTCTTTTCTCCTTCCCTCCGCCAGTACCGGTTGTCGATTTGAAGAACCTCCGCGCGATATTCGGCGAGGTTCCGAGGCTCCGGAACTCGAGCCATTTCGTCCTTGATTCTGGACGCAAGTGCGTGCTGATAAGCCCACTTCAAGGAACTTGCGTTCCAATCGGTGAGAGCAGCGAGTGAATTGAATTGAATGTTGAATTTACGAACCGATTCATCCTCCTTCATTCTCAAGTTCCCCAGCTTATCCTCAGCCTCTCCCTGCGTGTCGTAAAGACCAAAATTGTCTTGTAACTCTTTTACTAGCGCTGTAAAAGAGCCCGTCCACATCGGAAGAGCGATCACGTTTGGATCGAGGATATCCGGCTCGAACCATTCGCGAGCAGATCCACTCAGATAAGACAGAGCGTAAGCTATCTTTCGTTGATCAGTGAAGTAGTTAGGGCGATCAAGAAAGACTAATGAAAGGGAAACGAGGAATGTTTTGAGCTTTTGAGGATCGGAACCATCGAATACGTCCGGTTCCTTTACTTTTGCTTTGCTCGATTCAGAGGGTTCTGTTCGTAGGTTAGCGATAGCATTACCTAACCCGTCGAGTGTTCCTCGGAAAGCTTGGAACGTTTGGAGAAACTCCCTTTCGGAAGCATTGTTGTTTGGTGGAAAAATTGGTCTCCGGGGACTATTCAAGCCTTCGGATCCTCCACCTGGTCCCCCTGGACCTCCCGGACCTCCGGAACCACCACTGCCTGGTCCGCCTGGTCCTCCCGGTCCATCCGGTTCACCATCGCCAGGTAGTTCCGGATCAGCCGGCTCTTCATCGACTACTTCCTCACCATCTTGGTTCTCTCGATTATTATTACCCTTGAGATCCTCTCCTTCCTCATCTTCCGGTCCTTCCGGGATTTGAGGTCCTGTTGGCGTGTTACGGGCTAAAATCTGTCCCATAATTGTTGCTGCCGTTGGAGACGGAGGTATGATGGTATTCGATGATGTCGTAGCGATGTGAGTGTTTCTTCGAGGTGTCTTGACTTGGACAGGTATTCCAGAGGCAGTGTAGAGAGTTTGGAATTCATAATCCATTGTTTCGGTCATTCCACCGATTGCAACTTCAGGTGCTACCTCAGTTGTTGGTAGTGACGCTGCAGTAGTGGGTCCGAAAACGTTGTTTCTTCTTCGACCTCCTAAGGCCGAAATGGATTCTGAATAAGGCGCGAAAGATTGCGCATTGGTGACAAATGGATTTGACTCTTCAACCTGCGTCGGAACGTCCGAATTGTCGGTAGTACCAGTCAAAGTTCTTGGCCTGTTCCTATGGGCTTGACGAGTCATTGGAGGCGCCATGGATAAATGAGTATGGAATGGATGATATGTGATATAGAAAACGACGAATGCGAGTAGTAGTTTAAATATACTGTTAAGACCGTGCCGGTGAGGTTCCATCGAGTCTTAGAAGGTATAGAACGAATCAAAGTGATCCGAGAGTGATCGGGATAATTCGAGACTATGGTTTATAACCGAAGTCTCAAGAGATGTAATCGAAGATGATCGGTCAGCTTGATTGCAACGGAAGATGATAAGAATGAACTAGAACCTTGACACTACTTTCGGTAGTGCCCCCGCTTCGTCGTACGGTTCGGTGAATGTTCAGAGTGACGAGTAATAGTATAAAGACGTCCGGATAACGATTGGTTATAGTGCGAACGTTAGACGATTAGTAGAGAGAGATCCGGACGGAGTTCAGCAGCAATCTAAGTTGATATTTAAACTGAGGAACTATGTACAAGATACTACAGCTTATATACCTGTATTCCTAATTGTTAAATCCATAACAATAAGAGCTGTAAGTAAAAGACAATAACTAATATAAATCGACGTCATTAATATAAATGAAAAGACAATAAAGTCGGAGCACTTAGCATTCGATAACCGAATGCTTCGTACAACGATCGATGCAATCGATCTCGGAAGTAAATATGAATGATACTAAGTCCACGTCCGAAGTCGGAAGCTCTATACGGAAGTCCGGAAGCACAACCGTAACACGCTCTTGGAGGTGTTGGGCAGTGACCGAGCAAAAACTAGGATAGGTGCGCCCCGGGTCACAGCTTTGTCACACAGAAGCCGCTAGACGGCAACCGGCAGTTGCTCAGCAAATCAAGAAATCCATTTATGGTATGATAATGGTTCCTTTCAGGATAGAATTTGACTGCTTTCCTGTTGTTACAATCATGTGCACTGGTTGTACACATCACATGGAACACTTCACATTGGACACACATTGTTGAGGCTACCATCAATGCAATGTATCCATGATATAGATCAAGGTAGTTTGCTTCCATGATATCTATCCATCTATCCTCCTTATCCCGTTGCCACTCCATTTGGACGGGCTATGCACCATACTGCCTTCTTCTCCCAATTAGTCCACTGTCTTCCTATCCACACTTGTTATCTCTACTTCCGATATTCTGTAGCAACACCGGAGATAGCAGACTTAGCATATAAGGTGTGCAGTTGTAGGTAGAAGCTTTAGCTTTAATGTCGAATTGGTATGACTCTGATATAACAATCAACTTACTCTCTCATCTCTCAAACTACCATGTTCGACTCCAGCAATAGCAGATCAATGCTGCCTCAATCCTGAACAAACTCAATATGGACTGCGCAGCATAGCAAAGATATTGTCAATAGCAGTATCTGTTGCGATGTAGGCAGAAGCAATGAAGGGAAGGGATCAAGAGCACAAGCAGAAGCTGTTACGACCATGCCAAGTTGAACCCCCGCGGTCCCGACGATCATTTTCTGGTATTTGATTCCATTACTTTCTTCCGTCGCAGGGCTTACCTCCGCGATCCTTTTACACTTCACGTTTATATCCCTCACACCTTAACCGATTCTTTATATATCCTTTTATATCATTCCCTTTATACTTACCCCTTTTCATTCTCCTCATGTTCGACCATACTATTCTAGGATAACTATCGCTTAGCGACCCTTAGGTAGCGAGTACTGTATAAAGCTACGAGAGTAGAATAGTTGGGTCCTCAGTTTAAATATCGACTTTGATAGCGCACTTTGATAGTGTATCAAATAGAGTTAATCTCGAACCTCATCCTAAGTACGGTCACGTGAGTTTCTCCCGCGATCGGAATCACCCTCAACTTCGCTTTTGGACAGCGGCGTGTCGGGGACGCTATTAATAGTAGCATCAACATTCGACTACCTCTCCGTAGGTTCACCCAACCCTCACCGGGATTTATCTCGGTGTTTGGTCTTTTACCCCGCGATCCACACTTATCCCTACGACCCGTGCATGATCATAACAGTATATTTAAACTCAAACTCGGCACATCGTATTTTATCACCTATCACTTCCTTTTCCTCCATTCACATCCTCTCTACCCAAAATGGTCAACACCAGGAGCAGACGTGCTTGTACCACCACTGAAGATTCTGACAACGTTCAGGAGGAGCCAGTAATGGCAAATCCGTTTGCTACCAATGCGACGGCTTTTGCGCCGTTCGCTGAGTCAATCTCTGGAACGGGACTTCCCTGTAGGCGTACCAACACTTTCGGTCCAGCCCCGAGCCAACCCGCAATGGTACAGGTGTCAAATCTTCACGCTCTTGGTTCACCAGACCAAGCCGAATTCGATTACCAAGTACTTTACACCGCTGATGGGCAACCAATCACGGTACGAACACCGCGTAGCAATTGCACGGCGATACCAACGTTGGAGGCGGCCATCCCCCCATCTCCGACAACTCTCACCCTCGCTGACAGAATGCGTCAGCAATTAACAACCCAGGCTGGTCCCTCGCGGGATTGGTCTTCATCTTTCATTCCCGCTGAGGTTCCTGAAGAACCTGAGATCGCGGAGCCAATCGAGGAGGTAAGTCCCGACTTACCAGACCACCCGGAAGACCCGGACCCCGAAGGACCACCTGGAGGACCAGGTGGTCCTGGTGGGCCTAACTCACCCTGTAGCTCTTGCGGCCCCAGTCATTCTAGGAGTCCTCCAGCGCGACCAAGCAGCAATCGCTCCGAGATTGCAGAACAGCGAATCATTGAGCTGTTCACCACCTTCAGGGGTACCCTCGACAACCTTGGAGGTGCTATTACGGGATTATCCACCAATTGTGGCCCGACAGAGACTGCAAGGTCAAAAGTCAAGGATCCGGAAGTTTTCGACGGTACTAACCCGCGGAAACTGAAGAGTTTCCTTGTTTCCTTATCTTTGGTCTTTATTGACCACCCAACGTATTTTACTGATCAAAGGAAGATCAACTATACGTTGTCTTATCTAGGTGGCGCCGCAAAGGAGTGGTTTGAGCCGGACATTTTGGATCTGAACCTCGCGGAGATGCCCACCTGGACATCCTCCTTTGCGTCGCTGGTGAAGGAATTACAGGACAACTTCGGTATGTACGATGCTCAGGGAGAGGCCGATGATAAACTCGGAACATTGCGGATGAAGGAATCTGACAACGTGCGGACTTACAACATCCGCTTCAACACTCTCGCGGCGTCTACAAACTGGGACTCCCAAGCCCTTAAATGGGCATATCAACGCGGCTTGGCAAGCCGTATCAAAGACGAAATGGCCCGTCTTCCAGAGCCCGCTAATCTTGCGGACTACCGGAAAGAAGTCCTTCGCGTGGACAACCGGTACTGGAGACGGGAAGAAGAGCGGAAACGTGAAAACGCCCGTTCTTCGGTTGCGACTTCATTCTCGAAGGCGCCGACTACCTGTGAAAGCTGTGCCCAACCACTAACACAAAATCCAACTGAGCCAAAAGGCCACTATGACAAGTTAATTGTCATAGGTGATTGGAACTATATATAGTGCATGTATTAAGATCTTTGGCATGATCTTAACAGTGCCCCCTCTTTTAGGCACTGAACCCTTGAAGTGCATTGGCTAGTCAAGCCAGGAAATAGCCAGAAGTTGGCTGGAATGATGGCCGGAAGTGGCCAGAGTAATGGCTGAAATAGCCAGATGATGGGTTGACAAGACCCGGGAATGATGGAAGAAAGCCATCAGAAATGGAGATGAAACTCCGAAATTGCACATCAAAGGTCACATGTACTATGTACAGTTAGACCCCCAGGGTTTCCCAGGCCCTGTAAGCCACATGATCCATGAGCCATCACCAAGAGATAAAGTGGCAACAGCTTGAATTGAACCAGTGACCTTTGCAACTTGTCATACTGTGAAAGCTGTGCCCAACCACTAACACAAAATCCAACTGAGCCAAAAGGCCACTATGACAAGTTAATTGTCATAGGTGATTGGAACTATATATAGTGCATGTATTAAGATCTTTATGATCTTAACACTACCTCCTCAAAGAACCCGCCAAGTTCTTCTCCATCACCCTCCTCCACGGCCTTCTCGACTAAAGGATCGGGAAAACAAGGTAAGCCTAGCGGAGGCAACCACTCGTCTTCGACGAGTTCAGCATCGACGCGATCATCGATCGCTGCTAACCTAGGTTCCGATGGTAAACTCCTCCCTAGCGAGGCGGAGCGCCGGAAGAAGTTAGGACTTTGTGGTTTCTGTGGCGGGAAGCATAAGTTCGAGGATTGCGAGAGAAAGAAGGCTCGTGAGACTCGAGGCCGAGCTGCAGAGACGCAGGAGAGCATAGAGACGACTTCCGTGGATTCGGAAAACTGATCGGCAGCTCCTGTACCCCGGTACGACACGGGAGTTGCGTTGATTCAGATCGTACCACGCGGGAAGTAAAACTCAACGCGTCCACTCTTTCATATGACGAACAATCTTTTACATTATCACTAACTTTAGATTTACCGGCTCGCGGTGATTCTTTCGATTCCTCCGCCGCAACGCTATCTTTTATCTCTTTACTTGATTCTGGTTCTACTGATTGTTTTATTGACTCGCTTTTTGTAAAAGCAAATAGTTTACCAACTTCACCCATCTCTCCAATCAATCTCCGCCTTTTCGATGGTTCATTGTCACCTAAGCCGATCGTCGAGACTACCACTCTCAACGTTCGATTCCCCTCTGGCAAGCTGCTACTACTGACATTCTATGTCACCTCACTCGACTCCTCTTGCAAAGCTGTATTAGGTTACAGTTTCTTAACCCGCTACAATCCGTTGATTGACTGGGTATCTCGAAACATCTCTTTCCGTTCCACTGAGCAAGTTGAGTCCCTCACCCCGACATCCTCAATTCCACGAGAGATATCTCCGGAATTAACTGATCCTGCGCCGGATCAGCCTCACCCCAATCAATCAATAAGACTTCATGCCCTTCCGCTCGATCGCACTCTCGCCCCTCACCCCATCCTTTGTCGGACAAATTCCTCTTTGAACCCATCTACACCTATCCCTCGGTCGCTCAATTGGCCGCTTCCAAGCTCGAAAATCCCGAAGTCGACATCGCTCTAGTAAACGCGGTCCTCTTCAACCGCGCATGTAAGGCCGCAAAATGCGAACCTATCTTACTACAAGCGATCCATTCTGAAGTTTCAGTGCGAGCTGCTTCAACCTCACCCGACTCCGCGGAGACGAAAACCGATACTTCTAGCTTACCGCCGGAGTATGCGGAATTCGCCGACGTGTTTGACGAAGTGGATTCTGAAGTGCTGCCAGAGCACCGACCTTACGACCTCAAGATTGATTTGGAGCCTGGCACCGAACCCCCGATCGGTCGCCTTTACCCCCTTTCTGCAAAGGAACTTGAAGCTCTTCACGAGTTTATTGACAAACACACTTGGAAACAGGTGCTATCCAACCATCCACCTCTCCTCATGGAGCTCGTGTACTCTTCGTGCCAAAGAAGGATGGTAAACTCCATCTCTGTGTAGACTTCCATGGTCTTAACAAGATCACCAAAAAAGACCGCTATCCTTTACCCCTTATTTCTGATCTCTTGGACGCTCCTAAGAAAGCTAAGTTTTATACCAAACTCGATCTCACTCACGCATATCATCTAGTCTGAATCGCGGAAGGCGACGAATGGAAAACCACCTTCAGGACCCGTTGGGGTTCCTACGAATGGAAGGTTATGCCATTTGGCCTTACTAACGCTCCCGCGGCCTTACAGCGATTCGTCAATCACATTTTCACTGACCTTTTAGATGTTAATGGTATCATCTATAACAACGATATACTCATTTACTTGGACGACGAGAGATCTCATCGCGAACATGTCCGCAAGGTTCTCCATCGACTCCGTAAACATTGTTTGTTCGCGAACCTCGCCAAATGCGAATGGGGCGTAGACACGGTCGAGTATCTTGGTTATATTCTTTCTCTGGAGGGCTTAACAATGTCGAAAGACAAAGTTCAAGCTATCGTTGACTGGCCGGTTCCCCGAAAAGTCAAAGACGTTCAATCTTTCTTAGGTTTCGCTAATTTCTATTGACGTTTTATTTATAATTATAGCGAGATCGTACTTCCGATGACGCGGCTCACGCGAAAGGACGTATCATGGTTATGGTCCACAGAGTGCCAAGAAGCCTTCGACAAACTCAAAGACAGCTTCGTTCACGCTCCTATCCTCGCACACTGGCAACCTAACCTTCCTCTCATCATTGAGACCGACGCGTTGGACTACACGCTAGCCGCGATCCTCTCGATCCTCCTACCGGACAGCGAGATTCACCCAATCGCGTTCCTATCCTGAACCTGTCATGAAGTGAGCCGCCCCTATTATTTTCCTTTTCTTTACAATACATCATTCCATCACTGTTACCTATCATATCCGATCCGGAACCTTCCAGTCCATTCCGTTCCATTCCTTGTTCCTGAACTATACAGTATGACATCATGGTTCCCGTACCTTACCTTTGTATATATAAGCCAGCCCCCACAACCTGATCCCTTATCTTGACCTCTTTGTCGTTGGGATCAGGTATGTCTTTACTTACTTCTCTGTACTTATTTATGAATATAACTTTGTCGTTGGGATCAGTATCTGTCCGCTTCCGCTTAGTCTTGCCGCCATCGTCACCTCTTTGTGACAGAACCTTCCAAGCTGCAGAGCTTAACTACGACACTCATGACAAAGAGCTCCTCGCTATTTTCGAGGCTTTCAAAGCTTGGCATCACTATCTCGAAGGATCGGGCGACACGATTGATGTGGTTACCGACCACAAGAATCTTGAATACTTCTCGACCACAAAAATCCTCACGCGGCGACAAGTCCACTGGTCAGAATTCCTTCACCATCCCTCATACCTTAACCGATTCTTTATATATCCTTTTATATCATTCCCTTTATACTTACCCCTTTTATCTTCCACATGTTCGACCATACTATTCTAGGATACTATCGCTTAGCGACCCTTAGGTAGCGACTACAGTATAAAGCTACAAGAGTAGAATAGTTGGTCCTCAGTTTAAATATCGACTTTGATAGCGCACTCATACAGTGTATTTCAAATAGAGTTATTCTCAACCTCATCCTAAGTACGATTGCGTGAGTTTCTCCCGCGATCGGAATTACCCTCAACTTCGCTTTCGGACAGCGGCGTGTCGGGGACGCTATTAATCGTAGCATCAATGTCCGACTACCTCTCCGTAGGTTCATTCTACCCTCACCGGGATTTGTCTCGGTGTTCGGTCTTTTACCCCGCGATCCAACTTACCCCTACGACCCGTGCATGATCATAACAGCACCAACCATGGTGGTAACCTTAGTCTCTGTCAGTCGAATCACGGCATCAGGCGCACAAGTCTTATTTGATAAGACGACGTGTAAAATATTCAACCAAGCGGGAGTCATTGGCATCATCCCCAAGAGCTCAGGTCTTTATCGGGTTTACAGTCCCCTCTCTGTTGATTACGCAGCGCGAGCTAAGGAAGTACTCACGATTGATGAACTTCATCGTCGGCTAGGCCATATCAGCCATGAGGCCGCTCGCACACTGGTGAACAAGGGCCTTGTGCTGGGAGTTGAGCTAGAGGAAGATAGCGTTGCAACCGTCTGCGAACCTTGTGAACGTGCAAAGATGACACGTAAACCAATTAGACGGGTTCGCGAAGGTGACCGGGCTGCGGCAGTCGGCAATGAAATTCACTCCGATGTCTGGGGACCTGCACCTGTCGAAACCATTGGTCATCGCCGCTATTACATTAGCTTCACTGACGATCATACACGATGGACTGCGATATATCTCATGCGCACTAAAGACGAGGCTTTCAACCACTACAAGGCTTTCGAAGCCTGGCTGGGCACTCAGCACAACGTTCATGTCAAAGTATTTCACTCAGACCGAGGGGGCGAATACTTGAGCGATGAATTCAATCAGTATTTGATGACGCGAGGGACTATTAGACGGCTCACCATTCATGATACTCCGGAATACAATGGCATCGCAGAACGTTTGAACCGTACGCTCATCACAGGAGTTCGCGCTATGCTTCACGATTCTGACTTACCCAAATTTTTGTGGGGTGAAGCAGCAAAGCACGCCGTCTACGTCAAAAACCGTGTCATGACGCACGTTCTAGGTAACACCACACCACACGAGGTTTTGTTGGGTGTGAAGCCAAATCTGTCGAATCTTCACCCATGGGGTTGTTGAGTTCGAGTCCACGATATTTCGGGATCAAAACTCGACGGTCGTGCTACGGAAGGGCGCTGGGTTGGATTTGACGAAGAAAGTTGTGCACATCGCGTTTATTGGCCTGAAAAACGAACTGTTTCTGTTGAACGTAGTGTCAGCTTCAAATTCGAGACTGACAAGGTAATTGTAGAGGTGTCGCTTGAGGGGGAGCATGATATATCATCCAACAAGCGACCAGCAAAAAGCCTACCTGTTACTCCTTCATCACCTCCCATTCCTGCTTTAACACCTGCTTCTTCCAAAATTTTGGGCGAAGGATTTGAGGAAACTGTTCCAAAAGGTCAGGAAAAGAGGGTTAGGAAAGAATCTGAGTATGCACGTTGACTTAGAGAAGGTGAAGGTTTTGTGAGCACTCGAAAATCCGACGGTCAAATTCCAAAAGGCCTTCAAGTTGGAAAACCCCTGGACGAGGTAAAAGAAGTGAAGGGAACCGCGGGAATAACAGCTGTTGAGGAAATCGCAATGGCCGCAATGATGAGTGACGCAGAGGGAATCGAACCATCTTTTGAGGAAGCAAAAAGCCGACCGGACTGGCCGAAATGGAAGGAGGCGATCCGGATGGAGCTACAGGCGCTCAAAAATAATAATACGTGGGTGCTTGTCGAATGTCCCCTCAATACTAATGTTGTCGATTCCAAATGGGTTCTTCGAATCAAGAAGAACTCAGCCGGCGAAATCGAGAAGTACAAAGCTCGACTCGTTGCACGCGGATTCACTCAGGTTTTTGGCGTTGACTATTACGAAACATTCGCTCCTGTTGCAAAACTTGCTTCTTTTCGGCTTGTTCTCTCAATCGCTGCTCGTAACGGTTGGCCTGCAGAATCGTTTGATTTCAATTCAGCATACCTCAACTCACTTTTGGATGAAGAGATCTTCCTGGAGCAACCTCCGGAATTCGAGGAGTGGGACAGAGGCCGTTACGTGTTGAAACTGAAAAAGGCGCTATATGGGTTGAAACAGGGTGGCCGGAAATGGTATGAGCACCTCTGTATTGCGCTCGCTGACATTGGCTTCAAACGTGCAGAAGCCGACTACGGTGTATTCCATAAACACGTTGATGGAAATATCGTGGTTCTGGCAATCCATGTCAATGATTGTCTCATCACTGGAAATTCTGCCTCACTCCTCAGCACGACGAAAGCTGAAATCAATGAGAAGTATAAGATGACCAACCTCAGACCAATCTCATGGCTCCTTGGCATTAAGGTCACTCGCGATCCCGAAAATCGAACACTTTCATTATCTCAGCACTCGTATATCGACTCCATTATTTCCCGATACAACTTTAACGATCTCAAACCCATCTCCGTGCCCATGGACTCTAACACCCATTTCTCAAAGACCCAATGCCCCACTGCCGTCAATGATATCGCTCGAATGAGGAAGATTCCTTACCGCGAGGCCATCGGATCGCTTATGTATGCAGCAGTGGGCACTAGGCCTGATATTGCATTTGCGGTATCTACTCTTGCTCAATTTTCGCAAAATCCGGGATGGATTCACTGGGAAGGCATAAAGAAGGTCTTCAGGTACTTGCTTGGCTCGAAAAAGTTGGCACTGACCTATGGTGACAAGGAAGAAGGGTTGGTTGGATATGTTGATGCCAACGGAGCTTCACAGGAGCATCGATACGCTATTTCAGGGTATGTGTTCTTGGTTGATGGAGGAGCGATCTCATGGTCATCGAAGAAGCAAGAGTTAGTTACACTCTCGACAACCGAGGCCGAATATGTCGCGGCAACTCATGCAGCAAAGGAAGCTATGTGGCTTCGTCGACTTATTGGAGAAGTGTTCGCGCCACTCTCTCAGCCCACCACTCTTCACGGCGACAATCAATCAGCAATTGCTCTTACCCGTGATGGTCACTATCATGCGCGCACAAAACATATCGACATTTGTTATCATTTCATTCGCTACGTGATTGAATCCGGATCTATTCGACTTATATACTGTCCTACAGAAGACATGACCGCAGACGCGTTGACGAAAGCTCTTCCGAGTACGAAGGTTAAGCACATTGCGAGTGCTATGGGATTAACGGCGGTTTGAGGGGGAGTGTTGAAAGGGCAAACCGAAATCAATACGTGTCTAAGACACATCGAGTTGTGTGCGGCTTTGGGAAACCGCAGTCAATGCATGTCTGAGACTCAGTGTCTATGTTTTAGCATTCGTTCATTTGTTCGTCATGTCTCATGTGATCCACTTCTCTGTATATATACTATGTACATTGCCTTGTAAGAACCTCAGTCCGTTCTACTGAACTTCGACTGAGGTATGTTCATTATCCTTCTACCTTATATTCTACTCACACCACATTGTACACTAGCATTGTTTATTAGGTATATACTTAAATATAGTCCGTTCTACTGAACTTCGACTGAGCGTTGTTTATTAGCTCGTATCCATAAGTAAAGCTGTCCGTAGACAATGATGAAACAATGAGGTAATATAAAAGAATGTATGTAGACGGCCTAGATCTGTCAATACTTTGACAGACACGAGAGAGTTGCGTCGACAGTTGATGATAGCATGGGAACAGCAAGGCTGCCGCATGTTCATAAATAAAAGAAAAGGAAAAGATAAAAGAATAATACAAATGCTTGTGTAAGTGCTTACAGTGCTTAGCATACCTAAAGAGTGAGTGAGTGTCTAAAGTATTAAAAGGAAAATAAAAAGAAAGAAAAGAGTCTATTCGTAACATCTTCTATACATGGACTTCACAGTGTTGATGCCTACTGACCTTGTGGTCAGATGCTACCACGTCATGGTTCCCTAATGGAACTGACAATTGTTGGCTGCTATGACACATATCCACTTTTTTCTGTCAGATAGTTTCTTTATTGCAGACTTTACACTACTATGTGCTACAGCACAAAGGTGTATAAACAATGATACAAAGAAAGAAAAAAAAACAATATGAATCAGACTCTAAAGCTATCTGTGGGGCTATAGTCTGAAAGCTCAACATCTACATTATCTTCACTATCCACAAGGGGTCTTCCTGTAACTATTCCTGTAATCAAACGAAAATATCTTTTTATCTGAATACCCCGTGAGGAGTTTTGAGTAGGTGGATTTGGGTTTGGACTGGTAGATCTGATTGAAAGAATTGAAATATTATCATGGTCCACCTGGTCATTCAACGTGATGAGAGTCAAAGCAGACACTGGGCAGTTAAGTGCATATGGAGTATCCACCATTGCCTTTTCCCCGGAGAGATAGGGAACAAGCGCCTCCGGAATTTTGTTATTGAATGATGCCTTGAAAAATCCCCGCCACACAAGAGGAGGCACCATGACTGCTGGAATGGGAGGATCTGATCGAAAATAGTTGTCTACTAACCAGGCCAGACCTGAATGACTGTCGATAATGGTATTTCCAGCGAATTCCAAAGCAAAGAATGGAGTATTAGATGCGAAGAGTGCCAGAGCAGATTCAACATCTGAAGTGGTTATGACCTGTCCAATAATATCACCATTGACCGTTATTTGCGACTTTTCCGGTGGTAGGTCAGTTAAATGAATCAGGCTGCGGAATATACTTTCCCATTGATCCCCGTATTCTTCTAATTTGAACCAAACATGGCGTACAAGCTCTTCGTAGGTTTCGAATCCATACAGAATACGCAAGGCTTTGTCAGTGGAAAGTTTCGGTGACATCTTCGACGTGAAAGCTCCCAGAGAGCGAAGAATAATTTCCTTAGCCGATATACTGGATGTATACTCTCCAAGCCATGAGAGAGCTTTGAATTCATTATTCTGGTCTTCCACAGGCCGGTCGCAAGCTGCATTGCGCTCAATTTCCTTGAGTGAATGCAATGGCTCGGGTTGTCCTTTACTATGTGTTTTTTGAGGGAGGCACGATGAAAATCTCTGGTATGCTACACGAGGTAGTTGACAGAAGTAATAGAGTATATGAGAGAATGTCGTTCGGTATGAACATTGAGCAACGAAGAGAGGAAGGGCATTTGAGGCCAAGTAAAGGACGATGACGGCGACCGTGATAGCACCAGCAACGTATGCTATCGAAATGCTGAGGGAGACAAGGAAGATGACCAGACCAATGAGGAAGAGCACAAGGGAAATGTGTAGTAAAACCGGCAGAACACCTATGATTGCTTGAACCCTCCACGTTTGCAGTCCATCAAAACGGAATTGTCGGATGAATGCGCGTTCTCGAGGCGTCCCTGTGATAATCGACATGTACTGACGTAGCCATTGCTTTGCTAGTACAGCAAACAACGCCACAGATAGTGTAATGGTAAGACTCGTGAACCATAAACCGTTCACCCAAAGATCATCAGTTGCTGGAACAAAAGAGGTGTCGGTTGCAGGAACTTGAGATACAGCAGTACCATTTACACCAGCACGGAGTATTGCAGTGATCTCCCCGAGATAAGATGAAGAGACGAGGCTATAGTTTGTCGACAATGATTGAGACGTCTGTGCCACAAATGTCGTAATAACGGCGGAGAACAGACCAGCCTAGTTCAATGAATTTGTCGGGACAGAGGTAGGACTTGAACAATAAACAGACGTACGAAAATCAAGAGAATATCGAGACTATCACCCAACTCACCAACCATATCGTTATCGAATGCCGTTGCTTCATCGAGGTAAACCCACCATATCCGTGCTTCTGAATCCAACTCATGGTATCGGCGGTCTTGAGGATATTTCAGCCGATAATCGTAGTTTGCTATTTGAATGCAATTGTGTTAGAATTAAATCTCGTCTGTGAAAAACCCTCTAATGACTCACCTACCACAGCATTGGTGCGCTGGGCGTGCTCCCTGTTCATGCCAAACCGTTTGGGTTTGAAAGATGTATAGGCCGCACTATTACCCCCCTCCCCCTCCTGGGCTTCCTGGCCATTGGAAAGAGAATTGTCGGGAGGGTTTCCATGCTTCTCGCGCTGACGCAGTATATCACACATGTCGCGCATGAGTATAAGCATCTCTTGCACCGGGGACTCCAGCTTCGAAAATTCGGACATGGTTGTTGAGTGGTGATGAAGATCAAACCGACATGTCCGGAAAGCGGTTGAGCGCCTGCTGATTAGTCAAATACTCTGCTGGGGAGGTACTGTAACAGCAACATCCATATTCTCTTTCCCCTTAATTGTTGAGGAAAACTCCAAGCGCTTAGTCTATCTTCAGATCAGCAATTCAAGCTTGACGTGTCATGGCAGTATGCTTTACACATAGTCTGATATCAGTAACGTCAACCACCACGGAAAAGAAATTCATACACGCAGTCAGTCGACAACTTGATAAAGACAACAAGTACAAAGCAGTCCTGGGAGTGGTGGCCAAAAATGAGAGGCCTGAGGCTTTCGAACTGAGGGTGGCTGGGTCGCATTCAGCTTTCGAGCCATGTCTGGAATGATGGATACACAGGCCAGAACTGAGTGCGAAAGCGCCCTAGAGAAAAGCCTAGTCATATAACTTCATGTTTTGTAGGTCCTCATACAGTGAATTAAGCAAATCAGCCAAGATGCAAAATTGGCGCAGAACATTACTCAAAAGAGCCAACCTGCAATTTGACGGTGGAGTATGATGCCTGTTCACCAAATGCAAAGGGTATTCCGTCTAAATAACTACAAGAGCCCAGATAGGAATACGACGGCGTAGGCAAGAAGGGACGCCCCAATCATTGAACATCCGCTGTTCTGAGATACTCCACTATTACTCTGGGATGCTCCGCTACTGCTTGTCGTCGCGCTTCCACTGCTCGATACTTGTGGTGTAGCGACGACCTGAACGGGAAGGGTCATTGTCGTGGTCCCGACAGACGCAGAAAACTCCAAAGACTGATATACCGTTGTGCTAGATCTCATCAGATAGTCAGAGTCAGAGCATCCCGCGGAAACAGCGTTCGGACCAGCAAAAGAGCAAGTTTCGTAGGTTCCTTCCGAGTATTGTACTGTTCCAGATGTGATGTCGTCTGCTTCGGAGATGTAGTAGCCAGATGCATTTTCGACGATTGTATCTGAACAAAAAGTTGAAGTTGTATGACCCTTCTCATTGACTGTGTCAGATGTGCAATACTCACTAAGATAGGTAATGACGTTTCCCGCAACTAGCGTGTTGGGCTCAAGAGAACCGTCTGTTGCTATAGTTAAAATCGCATCGCTGACTAGTATTTCGCGTGAATACGTCGTTTCGGTCTCGCTCTTGCCATCGGATCCTGTTCCAGTACTGATCCCGACGATGGAAATGGTGGTGTAATCTTGTTCGAAGCCTGAGAGGGTTTCGCCACCGATATCAAATCCTTCGAGGTCGATCGTTTGGAGGACAGCGGTCACGGTTGAAGTCGATACTGCAGTTGGTGTGGGAGAGTCAGTAATTTGTTGTGGGTATGCCCAAACTGTATGAGTATAACGACATCAAAAATTTCGTAAGAGTCATACTGAACGAGTTTGACAGCTACCAAGACAGCGAAGGAATAAGAAATAAGAGAGTGTGTTACGAAGGAGCGACATTATTGAAGACAGGAAAAAGATTTGTTATTCTCTTTGATGAATTCTCGCCTATTTAACCATGAAGTATTCGTATCTGATGACTGTCGCTACTTGTTGGCAACTGGTTTCTATGTAGGTCCCGCTATTTTGCCAAGGAATCACAAGGATTGAACAGAGAATGGTGCTGAGCTGAAGTGGTAGGCAGGTGCTTTTGAAATTAAGAATTCAGTGCAAAACAGGCAAAAGGAAATGTTAAAGCCGAGGAAATGTTGAAGCGGAACATTGAGCAATGAATGGACAGACTTGATTTTTTTTTCGCAGCTGGTTAACACATGCACAATATGCGCACGTGACATCATTGATGATTCTGACTGGGAACGATGACCCCACCACTTCTACATAACTGTCGCTGGCAAAATTCAAAAATTGAAGGACTCGATGTCTAACTCATCCGAAGTCACCTCCAAATCAAACATCAAATACGACAAGCAGAGACAAATAGAGGAGTTTAGCCGCCGATACGGCCAGCGCACTGTTTTCACATTCACGCTACGATCTCCAACACTTCGAAGCTTTTTCATTGATCATGCAGCTCCTCCCCAAAACGGTATCCATCAACGCCCACGACAGACAGAGGGTTACACACGCTAATCAACAAGTCATGGAAGAGTTGGCGAAATTAGACGTTGATACCGTTCTCGAGATGAATTGGGACATTATGAAAGCTAATAGAGGAAGACGAAAAAAGAACATCGCCCACGCGCAGATAAGCTCTAACCCAGCCGGTTCTCCTATGGCCTCTCTTATCACCATTGCCACGGCCGATTTGGAGATAATCAGAAAGAACCCGACGCGTTTTGAAGCCTTAAAGAAGTTTTTCACCGACCCGATTTTTCTATGGTTTGAGCAGAGGAACAAGAGAGATAGAGAGAGAGAATCCAGAGAAGCAGAGGATCCAGACAGGGCAGAAGACGAGAGGAGAAAGAGTCATGTTCTTCCTCTTATGGTTGAAGTACGACGCGACCAGACGACACCGGACAACCCGACATTCTGCCACGAACTCCACGAAGCGGGTCGTCATTTTCAAATTCCCTTATCCCTTTTTACCACTCCTCGTTTGGCTTACATTTCGGCTAACGCTCACGGTTTAAAGAAAATCAAAGTGTCTCGTTCGGGCGAATCTAACGCTTCTATATTCGACCTTATAGCGATTCTGAAACATTTCGGGATCGATCCTAAAGACCCTCTCGACGGTCTCTCGTTCAACGAATTTCGTCAGGCGGGAAGAAACCTTTGGCAATTTGAGATAGCGCGGGATGGCATACAAGATGGTTCAGGGATGCGTGCCTCATGGACTAAGGCTCATTTTGGTTTCTGGGATTCAAAGCCAGAGGCCGAATCGCTCTATAGGTACTGGAAACCTAAAGAATGGAAGATGAGGGAAGAGAGATTCACCTATTCGTTGGCTTTCGATCTACAAGACTACAGAGATGAGTGGACTCAGACTAAGTCAGCGGCTGATACAGATGCGAAATTGGAAGCGTTTCGCGCAGGAGGTTCGACAAAGCCGTATAATTTACCCAAGGTATCTGGTGGTTTTTTGACGGGACCTCCAGCGCCCTTTCCGAGCGGCAGCAAGGGGAAAGGTGGATCCACCTCTTGCTGCCTTGGTTGTGGGATCCGAGGACACGGCGTTGGAGACTGTTCTTCAGGAAAACTCTTGTGGGCCATTTTGCGGGACGGAAGACTTTGCACACCAAATCAGGAATCCAGACGAATCTGCCTGGCTTTCAACATCTACGGCAAAGCTTGCAAACGATGCGAAGATTACGAAGTCTGTTCCTTCTGTGGTAGTCGATCCCATCATGCATTCGCCTGGAAATGTCGAGACCAACCCCCTTTCTAAAAAATTCAACGATCTTGCCTTCTCACATTTCCTCGCATACACGGATTTCTCGTCTTCTGTCATCGCGCGTCATCCATTTCCAAACACCCCCCCGGAATACATTGAAATCTACGAACGCGTTTGTACTCCTTACAATCCTAACGGCTTCGAAAACCTCCTCGCTGAATGTGGTCTTCAAGACCACTATCCTTTCTTAATCAATAACCTCCGGCAGGGTTTCGCACTCGGTCATATGCCAAAACTCGATCGTTCCATCATATACCCAAATCACAAATCAGTTTCTGAACATCCGGAACAGGTTTCGAAATATCTACGCACAGAAGTGGAAGCAGGTAGAATGTCCGGTCCATTCTCTCGTGTTCAGATGGAGTCTATTATGAGAGGTCACATCGTGGTAGTACCTCTGATCGTGTCAGTTCAGATTCAAGGGCCAGACCAGGATCCTAAGTTCCGTATATGCCAAAATTGCTCCAAAGGTGGTACGGATGAACTCGGTTCTTATTTCCCTTCAGTAAATTCGTTTGTGGACAAGACGCTCTTCCCTACAAGATTTGATACACCCTTAAAAATGGCAGATTTGGTGAGCTCAAAATTTTTTTTTTTTTTTTTTTTTTTCTTTTCTTTTCTTTTACAATTCCACACCCGATTCGCATTTATATATGACCACGTTTGGTTTGTTCTTTTCGGATCAGAGTTTATAGGAATTGTTGTGTTCATTATGGTCTTATTTGACCGAAGTTTATGGGCATCCCTATTGGATACATGCCTATGTCGATTATGGTCTTATTGGACCAAGCCTTATGAGGCGTTAATATCTATTATAAGGTTCTTATTGGACCAAGTCTTATGGGGCGTTAATATCTGTTATATGGTTCTTATTGGACCTATGCTCAGTTGGTGTTTATTTACACGCAACATATCCTGAATTCACGGAGTTCAAAGATTATCCAATATACTTAGTTCGAGGATTATTCAATATACTTATACATTAATTCATGATATAGGTCGCTTCTGCTCCTCCTGGATCCCAAGCTTGCACTTTCGACATCGAAAAATTCCACAGAACATGTCCTGTTTTACCACACCATAAACCATATCTTATCGTTCGGGACGATTCAGGAGGTTATTATTGTAACCACGTTCATTGTTTTGGAGCTTCACCAGCCAGCAGTAATTCGGGTCAGATTTCCAACGCCGCAGTGGACATATGGCGTATCAAGAATTTCAAACCGGTTTGCAAGTACAAAGACGATTTCAATGCTTTTCGCACACCGAATTCAGAGGGCATTTACCCTTATGACCGTTTCAGCATGCTGGATGCTATCTCATCACTTGGTATTCCGTGGCACCCAGACAAAGGTGATCCAGAATTCGTCAATAAGACTAAGTTCATTGGTTTCCTTTGGGATCTCGAATCCAAGCGGGTTAGCTTACCAGAAGATAAAAGGCTCAAGTATCTTTATCGCCTCGAATCATACATAATGAAGTATAAAGGGAAACCGGCACCTCTCCTCGACACTGAATCAATCCACGGTACCCTCTGCCACATCGCATTTCTCCACGCTGATGGTCGTTCACATCTTCCCGCAATTTCAAATTTTATGGCTCTCTATCAGGGCAATCGCGTCGACGAAGTGAAGTTTTTACCTACCCGGGTTCACACAGAATTGAGATGGTGGGTTATGCGTCTCAGCATACCTAGCTTCTACAGGGAGTTGAAACCTCAAGGTCCATTGCAAGATTTACACCTTTTCGTCGACGCTTCCACAGATTGGGGTATAGGCATCAAGATCGGAGACCTTTGGGCAGCGTTTCATCTTCGAACAGGATGGAAGATTCCAGGAAGGGATATCTGTTGGCTCGAGACAGTTGCTATAGAACTATTGGCCTATTTTCTCGATTCTTTGGGATACAACCACATCTACCTTCTTATTCATTCGGACAATAAAGGTACGATTGGGGCTATGAATAAAGCACGTAGCCCTAACTATTGGATCAACATGTCAATTCGACGCACTTATGGTGTATTAGGTCCTCTATTCATTCAACCAGAAATGCTATATATCCCTTCAGCGGTGAATCCGGCCGATCCTATCTCGCGCGGAGAATTGGGTCTCTCGGTCTACCAACTTCCACTATCTTTTTTGCTCCCGTTGGAGCTGGAGAATATTATCGATTATGTTTAATACATGGAATGATATAAAGCCAGCAAGTTCTGGCTTGGGTACCATCGTTCCGCGCACTTTCAGGTATAAAGTATGATTTGACGTACTTACCAATATACATATTCCTCGTTATAAATCAAAACCTACGCTCTGTTTGGGGTTGACGGACCTTTTCAGCAGATGTCGAGTTCCTTTTTGTGGAGCTTCGGCTCTATTTGGGTGGGTCCAGGCCTCGCCATCTACTATGGGGAGGAGGCGCGGAGCCAAGCTCCAGCCAAAAACCCAAATAATAAGATATTGAACTTGCTTTATTCATACTACCATATTCGACTCAAGAAGAGTCTCGCATCTTGTCCTATTCCGCGATAAGTCAGGCAAAGCCTGGCTTATCTAAGGATATGACAAGCAGAGACAAATAGAGGAGTTTAGCCGCCGATACGGCCAGCGCACTGTTTTCACATTCACGCTACGATCTCCAACACTTCGAAGCTTTTTCATTGACCCAACCCACCCTCCCTCTTATATATCGACTTTAACAGACATTTCTAGCGGGTAGATTCTTTGGCCTACCCGTTCTGAGACTAGGTTTTCTGCGCGTGCGTAACACAGACCCACCCGCGCGGAGCCAAGCTCCAGCCAAAAACCCAAATAATAAGATATTGAACTTGCTTTATTCATACTACCATATTCGACTCAAGAAGAGTCTCGCATCTTGTCCTATATGCACAATATGCGCACGTGACATCATTGATGATTCTGACTGGGAACGATGACCCCACCACTTCTACATAACTGTCGCTGGCAAACACACCAAGTTTAGTATAATTTTCGTAGAGTAGAAATTTCGGTAGATAATTAATAAATTATCACACGACTCATTCTAGTTGAAAAGGAGAGCGAAACAATAAGTTTTGATTGGACTGAAAAATTAGTAGGAACTATTTGAATCAGCACTAAAAGCTACTGAACAGAAAGACTGGTCAATACATGACATTTTATGGCAGATGAAAATGTGGATGAAATCTCTGGTAACGGGAGCACTATCGACTTGAATGAAGTATCTGCTTTCGATATAGCTGGAATCTGGACCAAATTATGTGCTTCCAACCAGCCGGAAACGCAGCCCCGAACACCACACTTCATCTTAAATCCCAGACGACACGAAACCCCACCCGAAAGCAGGTATTTCGCGGCAGCAGAAAGAACACTGCTGCGTCAAGATCCTGACGTAGCAGCTTCAGTGACGTAGCAGCATCCTGGATGCAGCGGCTTCCAGATTACGATGGGAAACTACGGACCCTCGGAATGTGAAACAAACTGGGTGCGGACAGCGGAAAGATTACGACCAGGTTTCTTCGGCGTCGACGAAACTGCGAGTGTGCGAGGTAAGATGGATGTTGTTGACAGGGAAAGAAGTCGTCAAGGCGCGCGCGCGCAAGGCAAGGATAACAAAAGTCAATGTAGTGCTTCTAATCTGCTACGTTGTAGTCGACACAAGAGTAGTGCAGTAGAGGATAATGGGCACAATTCTAGTACAGAAAATCCAGTCGAGCGATCCCTCGAAAACGAATTTTTCCACATGCACGGTTCCACCTAGTGATATGAATGAGCTCGTAGTGATCATACATATCGCTTTAAAACTCACATCCGCAACGAAATCGAGGACGTAGATCACAGTGACTCTCCAGTAAAACGTGAACGAGTGATTCTGCGGCAAGTTAATGACATAAAAAAATAGAAAAAGATCTTACTGACCAGTTCTGTGAGCAAATGGTGTCCAAAACGCCCATAGCCATACTTTTGGCGTATACTGGCATTTACGGTCCCATTCCCTGATCCTTCGAGCCAGATTATTCGTCCGTCCTACTTTGTAAACTCCTCCACCCTCCCAGAAAACATAAATCCATCCGGGTTCATCAGCATGACTTATAGGCCTCAGTAAAAGCCTATACCACGTCTCTATTAGATGACATTGAGGACAACGGGCGTTGAGTGAAGACATGAGTAGGAATGAAGAAGCTGCAGGGAAGTGTGTAGCTGGGTGCAGATTCTGCAAGATCAAGCTTTGAGGGCGCGAGAACAACGCTGACGGAGAAGTGTGACACGATGGCCAATACGCACAAACGACTTTCAGAAAAGCCAGCTACACACACTCGAGAGCTCGATCAGCGACACCGTATTGAAAACGTATGCGACGCATCAGCGGGTGGAGGATGGTGAAGGAACTGAGAATTGGGAGTGCGACAGCATGAACAGAGCATAGTTTAACGTCATTGCGGACGAGTGAACCGGCTATGGATGATTTTCAGTACAAGTTAGCTTTTATCAGGATCCAAACAGAAGAATAAACGATGAACTAAATTGTATTTGCAAACTTTTCTTTACAGAAGTTTCTCGGTTACTACTGCCCAATTCCATTTAAGCCCTCGACATGTTAACTAGAACCGATCGTCTATGAGAGTAATCATAACGAGCGGCATGAGCAATGACATCGTCCAGATCAATGACATCGACTTGGGCATTTAGCGAGGTGGAATACGACTTCGCCAGGAGGTGTGGGTACCGAAGAAAAGGATCATACAGTGCCTTCGATATTGGATTATAACGTTGCACATGGAGGCGAACGTCAGTATTTTTACCGTCTGGAGTATGAATGTTCTCAATACGTTGAACTTGGCCAGCTACAGGGGGTTCACTGGCTGATGGGCGATAAATGATGTTGGCATTTCCAGCATGGGTATCAGATGGAGAAAGGTTAACGCCGTTGTGCTTGACATAGGCCCTATGTGGTCCTTTTTGCTCGACAAATTCGTTAGAAGAGCTAGGCGCATTAGCTGGGACAAAACACTTGTCGAACAGGATCTTCAATTGACGGATAGCTTCGGGACAATCTCGACGCCGAAGCCAACGGCGGAGATTTGCTGTTCGAGCAACTGTCCTCACGATTGTAGATTCCATCTCGCCTAAAAAGCGTCCAGTCCATGAATACACTTTTTGAAATGAATGATAAATTCTAAAAACCTTCCACCTATGTGATCGCTAGTGTTGATTTTTTGCAAAGCCCCAATCAACCGTTCAAAGGGGAAACACCACCATGAGACGACAGGCCCGAAGAGCAAGAGAAAATCATAGACATGTCCAGCAGCGTGGATGTTTGGTCGAGGTACACCTTGACGCGTGTGTGGATAGAGAGTTCGCAGGTCATTTACCCACGAATCAATGTATTTTCGGTAAGCGTCGGTGCGTGAAGCAGTCATAGTGTAGCGACACACGATAACTGTGGCCTGGAAAAGCGCCATCGTATGCTCCAGAGCTTTGAACAGATAGCCGGAGTCAGATTCATCGTTGGAAGGAGCAAGGCCATCGTCGTCACCCCACAGAGTGATGAGAGCGATTGGGAGGTACAGGACGCTCAGTGTTCGCCATTCATCTGCTTTGATGGAACCGGCTTTTGGCTCTCCAAAATTCTTCGGGACGGAATTGAGCCACGATGGCGTTACCGTCTCTCGGATTACTTTCTGGATGTGAGTAAGGGTTTCAGGTGTTCCCGTGTTAATTATGTAGGCATCGGAGCTAAGGGGTTGTTTGAGCCTCTGCAAAAGAGCGTTTAAAATAAGAAGACAGTAATATCAGGTGCACTCACCCAGTCTAATAACAAGGCGACAAAATGATTTTTCCGAGTTGCAGTATGGGGTAATGTCGAGTTTTCAGAATTATTCTTCTTTGATTTTCGTTTGACACGATCGACATAGAGGGAGGAGATGAGTTGATCAACATTGGATAGAGACACAGTTAGCTCCAGGGAATGAACTACGTATTTCAAAGCCCCTTGAGTGCTCTGATTATCGAGACGGGTCCACATTCTATCTAGCGTGATGGCATTTGATCCAGCAAGTGCGAGACAAAGAGTCTGTTGGATTTTGGCAACCGTCAGTATGTGCTTGTCCTGTATCCTGAGTTCTGTAGGGACAGTCTCGTGGTCGTAGGGAATCCAAGGCCACTCAAACGCATATCTGAAGCCCTCGGCGTTGAGTTTCGGAGCTGACGCATCCAGACGCAAGACGTGACGGCAGTGATAATGAACAAGGCCTTCAAGAATGCAATGCATCGTGTCTATGACAAGCATCCTGGTGGGATTCCAATAGTCGAGAAGCCAGAGAGAGGACCATCGAACACCGTGTGTTTCAAAAATAGCTTTTCGCTCAACAAGAGTCTGCGCATTCTTATAAGCCCAGGCCTGCAGACGAAGCTCTTCAACATCTCTCGGAACCCATTGGTTATGATCCGTGCAAAACATCTGGTGCCTTCCACGGATTGTGCAGACGCTACAGATGAAAGCTGACATGGGACCCTGAAGACCAGCAACTTTGCGAGCTGCAGGAAGATCGTTTACGGAGAGAAGGATACCGGCCTCGACTACAGCACCTGAGTCGGAATCAGCTGTACGAGAAACTTTAAAGCCTGGGTGCCATGCCCTGACAAACTGCTCAATCACCCGTCGGACATGCTGGTCGATTTCGTCGGCAGTTGGTTCGTTTGGGCCAGGGATGATTGTCGAATACAGGTACTCTGGGAGATATCGGATGGTAGAATCAAGTCCAAGATTGGCGCAAGAAATTACTCCAATAGAGTCATGGGCGCCTCGCTGTGTGACACGGTTGGGATTGAAAAAATCCACATGGATGGAGAAAGCTAGACGGATTTTGTTGCCTCGATCCACGAAAAGCTTCCCGTCGGGTCCATTGAAGTCTCTGATAAAATGAGCTTCGAAGACGTTGTTTACGCCGGTCTGAGCTTGCCCTGTCTGAATGGCGTCTAATGCATTGTCAGTAGCATTTTTGGACTGTTCTACGTAGACAGGATCGGACAGACAGCGCGCTAGATAGTCGGGAAGGGAAGGAACAAGGAAAGGCTTGACAGGTTGGACGGTACCATCGCGACGACTCTTCAGAAGCCGAGCACCGCACCTAGCAGTACCATTCTCCCCAACGAGATTATTATCGCAAGTCTCAGGGTAGTTATAAAAGATTTTCTTCCCCTTCAGAGGATGTGCTTTGTTGGTGTAGCTACACTCGGGACATGTGGCATAGAGATCAAAATGACCGTCAACATCGAGTTTTTTGAATGCATCAGGAAGATTCTTGGGCATGTCAGCGATAATCTCGTTCTGTGAGGGCGAAAATTCGTGCGGCAGAGTGCTCCCCTTTGAGTGAGAGGAGGCAGACATCCCAAGCCGAGCAACTAAGACGGCAACTCCCATAAGAAAATTGCAGTCTAGGAGGGAAAGCCCGATGACCACATTGCAGATAACTGCAAGGAGAACGAGGACCTGGTTCAATTGGTCCATTTGGGATATGTGAGTGCTAAAGAGATGGTCTAGTGACCGTTAGCTGTGATACAGTATACATGGTACATGGATCTTACTGGCATCTATCTCTATAGGTTGCTCAGGGATAAGTGGCACGTACAACGCGCAGACCGTGGCATGCAACGTTTTCAAACGCTCTCGTAAACGATCCCGCCTGTCCTTCAGAGTGATGTTTTTCTGGCTCGTTGCGGACGCTGAACCCATGGCCCTCTTCTGGTTGTAGTTCCTATACTTCGACCTTTCCTCAAAAGTTTCGATGAGGATAAGTCCCTCCTGTAGCCATTTCGAGGTCTTGTCTAGAGTGCTATACTGGAAGTCTCTCGACTGCGCAACAAAGCTTTCGTGGAGTACTGCGGCATGAGTGTCAAACTCTCTTGCCAAATTCTCGAGGGTGTCCACTTCCCGCTGCTCGACTCTTCCGTTCGGACGATTGGTCGGGGATGGCGTACGCGATTTAGTTGCCCTAGGGACGGATTGACGTGCAAACTGGCGACTGAGTCGAAAAGCAGGAAGAGATGAAGGTTTTTTCGACTGAGAAACAGCTGCCAAGCCCTGCATGGCAGAATTGAGGTCCACATGGACTGAGCCAGGTATAGAGGCACCTTGGCGTTCGTAAAACTCGGCTGCGGGGGTGAACAGTTTGCTGTGGTTCAAAGTATCTATGGGATCAGCCGTTAACGTAGCCACAGTGATCATCGTTTCGAGTGCTTCTAGAGAAGCTGGGAAAAGGTTCTACTCATATCGTGAGACATATTTTACGTTCTGGAATTCATTTAACCAACCTGATCATTTGACGGAGGAGAATCGAGCAAAAAAGAACCAGGCATATCGACTTCTTCCAGACGCAGCGCGGAGAAATCGACCGCGAGACCAGAAACCGATGAAGTAGGAGATTGGGGAGCAGTCTCCTCAAGTAGGTTCGCAGCCATCTGAGATACTGGGGATCCGCGTTCGCTGCCTTTCGCCGGTGTCTACAGGAAATTTGGAAAATGCGGACAAAAATATAAAGTCAGACGCACCGTAGTACCAGATTGTGGTTGATCAGTCTGGCGGAGAGTTAGCATGTTGCGGAGGGAGGAGAGCATGAACATCTTGTTTTGAGTTCTGGACGCTCTGGACGCGTTAATTTGTATGCGGATAGAGAGAAAAATACAAAGACGCGAACTTACAATGGTATATCCAAATCGGGTAAAGTTCCCTGCGGGATCTTTGACGCACTTTGCAGCCATAGGAACAGGTAGCGCTCGTAGCGACGGGTGGAGACAACAACAATAAAATGGCTCCTTGTAGTTTAAGGTCATTCCGGACCATCGTTGTCTCTTTCGGGGGGCATTGTTTTCAAAAAGACATCAATTTGATTATCCATAGCAGCTCTACTATCTACATATTACTGCCGATACGAGATATACCGAAAAATACAAGCTCTGTAATGTAAACGTACAATTCTACGAGTCCATTATATTTTGCTAGCGCTACAACTGACCATCACGTCTAACCAGTACTCCCGAATAGGAGAGATCTTCTCTTAGTGGCTGCAGGAGTTGCGTTGCGTAATTGCGTTCCTCCGAGGTCTCCTTCACATACTCGACGTCGTTGGGATGCACTTCGGGAAAGTCCCAACCTTTAGTCTCCCGAGGGCCGGAGCGATCAACCGTTATGAGCATGAGCATGTGGTTGTCCTCCGTCTTCTCCTGGTTGTAGAAATGATGAATTCGTCGAACAAGTTTTCCAATGAACTCAGGATGATTTTTAGTTACAACCATCAAGCCTTTCTCCCTTGCAGGCAAAGGTCGGCGACGGAACGATACTATGCTATCATATGGAACTTCAATCGTTTTGTTGCGAGAGTGTCGGTGTAGGACAGTAATCCCATTGATACCGACCACAGACTCCACGTAGATCCCATCAGCTTTATTGGACGTATCAAGTTCTCCACCCTTGATATCAACCTTGATTGGAATTCCGACAAGCTTCGGGTGAAGTATCCAATGGGCCAGTGGCGAAGGCACGGGTGAAGGACGGGAAGGCCGTGATGGAGAGGGGGAAGCTGGTGTCCGTGGAACCGGGGGATGAATGTTGAGAACTGGTGTTTCGTAGCCCGGTGTATGGTAACCTGGTGTATTGTAGGTCCCGCCAGCAGGTGATGAAGCAGGGCCAGGCGTTGGGCAGCTCGGAGACCAGACTCCAGTGAAGATGGTCGCTCTTTCAGAGGCATTGGAAAAGGGAGTGGATGAGCCGGCGCCAGTGTCAGCCTGAGGCATAAGGACGGAAGCGGAGGAAAAGTTATTCAACTTGTTTTCGTAGTTTTGATTCGGCATATAAAACGACTGTCGGGCAGTAGGCATGAATACATCACAGAGACGATACCCTGTTCTTAATGAAAAAAAAAGTGAGTACAAATGAATGTCTGTGGTACAACAAGAAAAACACATACTTGTGATATTTGAGCATGTCGTAGTCGACTTTAACCACTTTGCTCGCTGGGTTTGGCGTGAAAACGTAACGTTCGACTGTTATATCAAGGCCACTCTTCTTTGAGGGATATTTCGGATTAATTTGGTAGCGATTGACGTCCTTGACAGCCCCATGCTGTCCTTTATACTCCCCCTGGACAAAATCCACCAACATTCCAACCCAAGGAACGGGACCCGTTCGCATCAACTCAAGCGAGGAACTGAAGCTGTACTCTAGCACTTCGTTTCCCTCAAGCGGACGAAATGTCATAAGCGGTAGGTTTGATCTATAAGAATATTAATTTAGAGTGAACAGATGCAGATCGAGACTTACTGTTTTTCTCGAACAGCAGAGTGGTCTATTTCGATTGAACATTGATAACGAGCCACCCAGAAAGAAATTAGCAGAGCGCCTCTGAAGTCGACTCGGACGTTCTTGATGAAACCACTACAGCCAACGAATCGCCCAGATTGAATGACGACCTCAACATCTCTCCACGGTACTTCAACGTTGAACTGCTGTTGATGAGGTTTAAGAGGCTGATGGTCAGCTAATAGTCTGTGTGTGCTGAACGTATTGTTAGAAAAGAAATACTAATAAAATTTTTCAAAAAACTTTACGCTAGCTCCCTAACCGCACGATAACCCACAATGCATTCAAGACCGTTCGTCAGTCGTACAGTAATTAAGAGAGATCGAGCGGAGCTGATCCGGACGTCCTTCACAATGCCTATTGAGCCAGTGAAAGGTCCAGATTGAATTTTCACTTCCACATCTACCCAGGGAACTTCGGTGTTCGAGAAATCAGGTGTCGTAAGCTTGACAGAATTGACATGGACTCGAAAATCCTATGGGTAGGGCATGAGAGAGATAGGCAAGTCAGAATGAACGCTAGCTCACCAAACCATTGGTACGGGAACCGGCGCATATACCAAGAAGAGCATCGGTTTTGGCGACAACAAAACCTTTTTTTCCAGCGTGGACTCCGGCGAGGACCTCAATGAATTCTCCCAGGATGATATTTTTCTGTAGATCCCGAATAGAGACAAGTTGGCTGCCTTCCTCCTCTACATCTACCTCACACTGGGGTAGCAATGTGTTGTAGTTTTCTGTTAGTGAAACAATGGTTCCGAACTTTGCACCAGTTGGCGAGTAGACGATGATGTGATCTCCAGTTTCGAAACGCCAGAAAGACGGTACAGGCATTGAAGACATTTCGATTAGTGCATTTTCATTAGCCGCCTTCTCCTTCGATTCCATGAAGAGATGACAGATAGCAGCAGGGATTTCACGAGCAGGAGATAATGTGAGTTTATTGTAGGTTTTGAGCTGAAGGCCATATTCGAAGCGCCAGGATTTATAAGAGTAAACATGTTTCTCTCGACAAAAAAGCTGATCCTGTATGCAGCGAGATGGATTGAAAAGTTGGGGAGACGGACGAGAAGGTAGACGCTTGCGTTTGGAAGAGCTGGATGTTGGAGGGCCATCTTCATTGGAAAATTCAAGTCGCGGCACCACCAGAACCTTAACGCCCGTAGTAGAGTCATCGTAGCGGTAATCGTCGACAACCAGACCCACATCTCCTCGGTAGAGGCCCCGCTTGATCTGAATCCACTGCCCACGAGCGAATACCTGGTTATCGAGGTCCGGGATTGTTAAGCAACGCTGTAGATCCCTTTCGGGTACGACAACCAATGTCGACATTCTGATGTCCGAAAAACCCTTGAGGACCTCTCGAAGCGAACTTATCCCAACCTTCGAGAATTGGGCTTCCAGATAGATGTAACCAACGTCGCGAGGATTGAAAAATACAGCACGTAGTTCGTCTGACAATGTTTCATGTTTTAACATCAGTTCGTATAATATAAAGTACTCTTGGCTTGGCTGAATCGTTCAGAAATGAGATTGAAATTGAAAATGCTTCCCTGGAGTCAAAAAGAAACGTACAGTACACTTAACCCGCCATAGGGCCCAATCCTGTCCACGCAGCCAGAGCCATCCGCGACGATCGAGTTCATCAACCTGTAGGTCATCCGCAACTGGCTCTTTGGGGTCATTCAGATACTTGTCCTCGATTCGTCCAACTAGAGTTCCCAGCCTATTGGGACGAGTCGACGCTGAGAAGTCGACTGGAGCTTCGGAAAAGCCAGGAGCCGATGTGGAGGAGGACCTTGGTTTATCTTGGAGAGTGTCGTCGATGAAACTCGCTGAACCGCGGTAGAAGTCAGTAGTTACAATAAAATTGAGCTATAATAACATACCGACTCGTCCCCCATCCTCAGCATCACTGAGATCCTCGTCATCGCTGCCTACTTGTGCTTCAAGGTCGATAAACTACAATCTTGGTCAATACTTTGCATGTCGACCAGCATGCGTTCTTCATACCTGGTTTTTTATCTTCCAACGTCCTGACATGGCTTTTAGCTCTTATTTTGAGCTTTGTATGCTTAATTCTTACTTAAAGTGTTTCTTAATACATTATTAACGTACGGACAGTAACTTAGACAATTATTTCCAAATCATATTTTACCTGAGATCGTGTACTTGGTGGTTGTTGACCGTCGTAGGCTATAACGACCTCAGACAGGTGGAAGTTGTAAGTCAAGCGGCGAGAAGTTGTTCACGTGCAAGACGCTGCGTGATGCAGCATCCAAGCGCCCAAATTCTAGCTGGAAAAGGAAGTCTGTTCCCGTCCCCAAACTTTAACGCCCAGAGAGTTTGGGGACGGGAACAGACTTCCTTTTCCAGCTAGAATTTGGGCGCTTGGATGCTGCATCACGCAGCGTCTTGCACGTGAACAACTTCTCGCCGCTTGACTTACAACTTCCACCTGTCTGAGGTCGTTATAGCCTACGACGGTCAACAACCACCAAGTACACGATTTCAGGTAAGATATGATTTGAAAAACGTTGGAAAGAAAGCTAATGCAATGAAAACCAGCCTAGAAGCCCCGCTCGCTAGTCGTTACCAAAAAAAATATTCACACAGACTGTTGGACTTCGAGGGCACAGCGACGAAGAGTATGTCACAACAACGAATGTCGCTATTATGCTAACCTTATCAATAACAGGCCTCCCTTCCCTCCGCTTGCGAACTCATCGGCAACCGTTGCTCTGCGCCCAAGGGGCTCTGCATCAAACACAGTACAGGACAGCTCAGGCTACCTAGCATTGGGTGGCCTAAAGGTCCGCCGGTGGGCTAGTAAGCTTCATTTTGTACACACAATGTTCCCGTTTCGATTTAATCGTAGTAGTATATAATGAAATAAATAAAAAAACGTCAGGGAGTAGTATAGCGGCGAGAGAAAACATAATATGTACAAAAAATGGGTGCTCTAAAGTCGCATTCGGCCAATCTGAACAAAACTACAAGATGTCTCAACCTCCAAGGTTTGGAGGATATAATCAGGCGAGGTTTAATCCATTGAGGGTCACCACAGCAGGTACGTATTATAGACGTTTTCCGTCATCCGAGCGATGAACTCACGCAGATGTTTTAGGATCGGTATGCTCTGCCAACGGTTTCAGCAGCGGATCAGAACAGGGACATGAATTGATCTCGTACCAACACATTTTCGACGATGAACAGGACCGACAAAACAACAAGCAGTAACATACGACCGTCTTCGAAGGTCCTTCGGGATGCTGGCCTATTTAAAGGTGTTGCGACCTTTGCCCACACCTGTATATCATTTTTATTTATGTTCTCGCCTGAGCGACCAACGATTATCATAGGTACGCCTGCCAGTTCTACAGTCTGAATTGGTGATTAACTCAACGAATAGACATTAACGGCGAGTTCATACCGCAATGGACTGCACGCGTTCCCTCACTCCGATGTCGATGATATCAGAAATCTGCCCTGTACGACGGTCAAACTCGTAGACTCTTCCATGGTCGCTCCCGATGACGATGGTGCTCGTGCCGTCATGAAATGCGACATTTCTTGATCGGCGCTCGTTGTGAGGCACTTGGAAGGTTCTGATCCTCTCCGTGCCAGAGAGCTTATAGAGGGCAATGCCCTGAGACACGTCGTCGAGGATGATGGCATCGTCTTTGGTGCTCAAGACCGCATGCCCGCTACTCCAGTAAGTTGCGTTCGCTTTGTTCATACGTCGAAGACTCACATTACAGCACCAGTTGTTTTGGCCTTCAAGATTTTCCCTTCGTCATTTAAAATATAGCTAACAGCCAAGTCAGTCTTTTAAGCTTGGTATATGTACAAGATTTACTCACATCACTCCGTCTTCCCTCCCAAAGGTCCACAGTTCAGGACCTCGAACGCCAACTTGTCCGAAGGCCACTGCTTGCGGCCAGTGATCTCGAATTGTGATCGATGAGATTGTCCTTGGGGACATTCCACCATCAATCACAAATCGGTGGACGGCTTCTGCGCGGTGAACCACTGCGAGTTGACCCGAGCTGTTATCATAGGCCATTGCGGATATTTCTTGGCCGTCTTTTCCGCCCGTTAGACGGTTGCAGTATATTTCGTTGAACTGTCTTGTAAGTCAGGAATGACCTTTCGTTATTGAATTTCTACTCACTGTGTGCTCATTCTTGTTCCGCTTCCAGATGCAAAGGAATCCGTGCTCGGTTCCATACGCTAAACCGTCGTCGTCGTCGTCTGGTTTTGTAAGCCATACGATTGCGGTAGTGATACCGCGATCAGCAGTGTTGGTCGGAGTCAATAGAGATTTTCCGGTAGGTAGGTGCCATATCCTCGTCCCTAAATCGCCTTACTCAAGGTTACGAGCATAGCAGATCTCCAAAAGCATAACGACTCACCACCGCAAGCAGCGAAGATTCCCAAAGGATGCACTGCGATGCAAGTGACGGCACCTTTTTGACCAACGAGAAGCCCTTGAAGTGCATATTTTCCTCGTGTGCTAGAGTAGGTTTTTGGTTCGTTGGAGTTGTTCATGGTTAGATGGGTGAATATCCAACACTACCTGCTTTTTTTTATCGGACTGACAGATTTCAAAATAATCTAGCTATTGTCTTTTTTTGATAAGGGAATTGCGTACACTACCTGCTTTTTTGATCAGACTGACAGATCTCAAAATAAACTAGCTATTGTATTTTTCTGATAAGGAAATTGCGTACATGCGGACATGGAGTTTTGACGCCTAGTGCAGTAGCTCCCCATCTAGATCACCTGTGCGTATTGCTCAGAAGGATTGTCTTATTGTACCGGCTGACCCTTCAAATACCTTCAGCTGCAACCCATGATTATCCATTCTTTTTCTCTGATTCCCTTTTGCGCCGGCGCATACTCCAACACTTCACGCACTCCAAAGTCCATCAATGTCCTCGCTACCAGCTACCGAGCCCATCCCCACATTCATTACTGCCAGAATTGCTGCTCGACCTCGAGTCATTCCTCTTTATGCCACTCCAATCCTCAATCGGCCTCGACGGACTCTTTCAATACATCACGTTCTTCCTGCAAAACCCTATGCCCGTGCTGAGCGTAACGGTCTAGAGAGTCCTGCCTCGACAGCTGTTTCTTCCGGTAGCTCCACGGAATCTGGCGCAACGGCAAACGTTGGGGATTTACTTTCAGAGCCACGTCTCATCCTCATTCCCCCGCCTAACGCCAATGTTACGGTCAAATCTTCCGGCTGGCATGCTGCTTCAGCAAAGGAGTATCGTGTAAGTAGTCATACTGTGTTTTTCAATGGCTGTTAAGCATTTTTTTTAGAAATTTGCCCGAAAAGCGGTTGACATGTATCTCGACCACAAGGTTAATCTATCTAGTCAGGATTCAGCGGCCCTTGAACGTGCCCGTGAACATGTAAGTTCTTTGCCAATAAATTCTGCTGCCCCGTACTCAATGGTTCCCTAGATTGAGCAAGCTGTTCCATTCTTTAAGGCTCATTTAAAGCATTGGGGCGCCGATACGTTGCTCAGAGAACAGCTAAAGAGCAAGAAAGATACTATAGCTAAAGCTGAGGCAAAGGGAAAGGGAAAGGGAAAGGAGAGGGAGAAGTCGGATGAGGAGGAGACCTCGGATTAACATGTAGAGTAAATTAGATCACTTTCCAAAGACTTCTCGTTTGAAAGACGTACTTCATGAGACGCCCATAAGGAATTGAATAGGGACGCAAAGCGTACGCGTCAATTAATGCGTTAATTCCTTATCTGGGTGAGTCAGTTCCCTAACGTTAGGCAGCTCACTCTCACTCACAATTATTTTTATTGTTCTTTGTGATCATATATATACGTGCAGCCCTTCCAGTCGACGCGAAACCCCAACGGCACCATCTGCAGCAGGCTGCTACTCACTCCTTCAATAACGCTCGTTTAACGCCACTACTATGCCCCGTTCACGTCAAGTATCGCACCAAGTACGTGATTAGGTACCTGCTTATTCCATCTATCATTGCTCACACGTGTCTAGGCTACTGTTTCATTCATGGTAAAGGCGTATCGAATCTCGAAGACGAACTTTACCAGCCCATTGAGTATCGTGACCACAGCTTCCCACCCTCCTCGGCGGCACGACGTTCACCGTCTTCCCCTTGTGGAGCATGGATTTTCCGGCTGGCCAGTCCCGCAGGCTTACATCCACGACTGTGATGTAGTCTACGCTCGTACCAGATATCGCGTCTTCTTTCAACGACATCGCAACCTTCCCATGAATCCCGTTCTTTTTGTCCACGGTGACTTGATCATTATGCGAGTAGGCAAACTCAATACCACAAATGTGGTCAATACTCAGGCGGGTGACCGTAAGCGTGTCCCAAAAATCGCAAAACGGTGGGAAAAGTTCTTCTATTTTCGCCCTTCTTCTGTTGCTGACTTTCATTGAACAGCTTTGCTCCTTACCTTGCTCGCTTTCAGCAGAGTCGACGGCGGCTGCAGACGATCATTCATTTGTGAGGAAGAAGCGGGACTCTATTGTATTTTTTGATAGTGTACAGCCTCAACCAGTGGAGAATTTATGATACCATTGAATCCCATTCAAATAATGACTTCCTCTTGGGGAATCAACACCTTATAATTATCAGTCTGCATGGACTGCTGATAGGCTACTTTGTCTTTTACAAAGCGGGTCTTGGAACGTAAGTGCCTTTCCATTGCGCCGAATAGCAAGCTGATTAATTCCCTGCTGATAAAGTCGAATTGTTTTTTTTGTCTTTTGGCGGACTTTTAACTGCGTTATGCGACTCCAATAATTGACGATCCTCAGGGCAACGTGAGTGTTTTTTCATTGCCTGATTGATGGATTGGTGATAGGCTCTACTTAATTGTTTTCTTTGTCTTTTAGTGGACCCGCTCTAATAATTGATGGAGTCTAATCTTCGGAGTCCTTTCTCTGTGCTACGTAAGTTTCATTTCCTCTTTCTTGAATTAATTGTTTTCAGTGTGTTCTTTTGCCGTAGTGGCCCGCGGTCAATTTCGAAGTTATAAAATCTGCTCGAAGGTTCGTTTCCCACTTATTTATCTTTACTCAAGGCCTGGTGCCCAGGCGTACTCTTTTTTTCCCTCCCCTTCTCATAGATTTCGAACCCTGATGTCGTCTTTACTCAATATGCTTTCCTTCAGCGGGCCTTCTCCTCGAAAGAGAGGTCTCGAAGGCGATAACGAGATCAGCAACTCTTCGACGTTGCCTCAGTCTTACGATCGTCCCGACAAAACACGGGCAATCGCTGGCCCGGGTCGAAAGGCATTCGACGCAGTCTGTCTTTTCTTGACACCTATCTTAACCTAATTTATACCTGTTCCCATAGGAAATAAATGCTAGGAGGAGTATTCAAAGGCGTCTCGATGATGCCGTCAAACAGAATCAAGCTCTTAGTCAAGTAAATGCAGCCCTTGAAGCCCAACATGCTGAGATAGTAAGTTTCTTTCTTCGATTTTCACATCGCTTCGAGACCACTGAACATTTATGTTGGCTCAGGCAATGTCAGAAACACTGGTCAGTTCCAGTGCCCTCTTCAGCTGTGTATATATAACCTGCGTACTTGTACAGGATGGAAATGCCGACAAAGATCAAATGATTATTGGCGAACAAGATGATATGATTGCGTCTCTTGTATGTTTTCTTTTGCTTCATTATCTTGTAGGATAGCTAATCAGCGCCTTTTGCCTTGTTCTTAGAACCGACGAGCGATGGAAGCGGAAGAGAAAGTCAGTAGCCATACTGTAATTGGCAACAACCTGCTCATCTACTCTAGAACGCGCAAATGAGTCGAGCTACTGCCAAGCTACGTTCCGTAAGTCAAAAGTGCGTTGTACCTTCAACTCATCTCATAAACGTGTTCGATCTGTGCAGGATTTTGAAGATATGGTACGTTGCTCAATCTAATCGTTTGACTCATCTAAGTGAAACATTAGCGGCGAAAACTCGGGATCGCTCTTCAGGAGCAGGAGAACGCTGCGAGGACCTGCGAAGAGCTGGTATGTCCTCTCACTTTTATTGCTCAAACTGTCTAAGGGAGTTGTAGACGAAATCTCGCGATGAGGCATTGCAAACAAAGGTGAGATCTCTTCCTATATCGAAATCAGTTCTCATTCGCCGTATGCAGGAACAACAGCAGGCCGAGATAAACACTCTCAGAAATGTTACGAACTGACTCTTTTTCAATTTCTTTTTGTCTATTTTATTTACTTTTATCTTTTCCTTTTCTTTTATTTACATACATGTGACAACCTTGACATTCTCGCAATGTCAACGCATTTCTCTCATGCCTGTCAGACTGTTGACAGACTGTCATTCCCGCGCTGTCAACACAACTCTCTCATGTCTGTCAGACTATTGACAGATTGACAGTGTGAGAATTCTCTCATGTCTGTCAACCTTTGACAGATCGTTGTATAGCCTCATAGTTATGACGTGAGATAGTTCCCATGGGTTCATTTCAGAATATGTATATAAGACAGGGCATTTCTTAGAGTAGTCTCTATCTCTGATCTCGTCTATTCTCCTTGGTAGCTAGACAAGAATCAAAGACCTTTCCTCCCTCATTCACTTCGTTTGACGATAGTCCCCATCGGCTATCTTCTAAATCGCGTGACGCCTGGCTACATTTTATAAAAGCTATCGAGTCGCTGACAGAAGATCAGAGATCCTTATCGACCCACCCGTCACGACCCAAATCTTCGACATTTGGTTGGATATCGGACGTCGCTACGTTGCAAACTTATTCTTTTCATATCGTCACTAACAAGCCTATACCTCCTTCGTCTTTCCCCATTGTCCACCTCCTTTTCCATAGCTCGTCTGTGTTAAGGCCAGCATTGACCTAGACACTTTGTTAGTACATACCTACATCGAGACACTGTGGTACGGCTCAACCCGTGCTGAGAGGAAAACACTCTCTCTAGTGTGCCTGACTCCTACCAAGGAGTGTAAATCAGGGCTAGTAACAGGATATCGAGTTTCTTCTTCGGAAGATTCGATAGTAGGCGTTGGAGCATAAAGTGTTTTTGTCTCTGACCCGAAAGGCAACGTTGCGCGAGGAGCGAACGTAGACAGCCTTCTGGATTAACACATAAATCGACACGAGCCTCTACCTCTAAGCACCTGCCCCTCCTATCCTGGCGTTCTTGTCAAGACCTCAGGATTTTTCACTTCCATACCCATCTCGCTCTCCCTCTCCCGCATCGCCGGATTCAACCATCCATTTAGGATCACCTACTCCTACTCCTTCATTCACTACTGAACTCGGCTCAGAAATGTCTGACCCATCCAACCAATCTATGCATGCCAACACCTCCGCTACTACCGCCGCTACCATCACCTCCACCTCCAACACCTCATTCTCCCGAAAAACTATCGTTAAAGAACCTGACGTATTCACAGGAGATACCTCCAAGTTCCGAGCATGGCTCCGAACACTCCTTGCGTACATCCATGACCTGCGAAGGACACAGCAGGTCAATAACGATAACGAATCCATCAATGCAGCAATGTCCTACATTCGAGGAGGTAGAGCTGATGACTGGGCGGAAGTATACACCAGTGATCACCAGGATGAAGTTGCTGGTGATTGGAACGTAGACTTCGCAACATTCCTAGAAGAACTAAAGTGCAGTTTTTCTAACGTCTCCCAGAAGAAGGAGGCAATGGATAAGCTGAATCGCATTCAGCAAGGTCGTATGAAAGCCGACGACTTTTTCAAGGAGTTTGAACTCCTGTTGAAGGAAGCGGGGTACGACAAGAGAAGCGAATATGTTCTTCAGTTGGCTGAAAGAGCAGTCAACCTCAACATCATGAGCGATCTAGTCCGAACGAGGACAGAGGAGTTTGGCAGCTACGACGAGTTAAAGAAACTCGTCACAGCCAATGATCTAATCCGCCGCCGCTACGATGAACAGAAACGCGGACACAACAACATGAGCTGGGGTAACAGCATACAAGGACAAAGTCGTGGTCAAGGATCCACGCAACAAGCCTATGGCAGGCAAGAGCAGAAGAGATGGGAAGGACCTCGAGTGGTAGGATCTACCCCCATAATAGCAAGACGCGATGGGTCCGGGACGACCTTTGGAGGTTCGGGACGACCCATGGACCTGGATCGAGCAAGGGTAAATGGCCTTTGTTTCAACTGTGGCGAAAAAGGCCACATTAGTAGGAACTGCCCAAAGAAGAACAGAGCCGCGGTCCGTAGCATAGAACTTATGAACTATGATAGCGAGAGAACGGACAACGTTAGTGAAGAAACTAACGTAAATAGTGTAGATGTAGTACCAGGGTTACCAGCTGGTATGGACATGAATTCGTTCACCGCGTGGGTGAACAGTATGGGTTTTATAAGAGCTCCCCAGTAGATATAGGTCTGGCGGAGCATTCTAAATCAAATACTTCGGACATAGTAGATAGTGGACTTGATTTCACTATTAAATATAATAATGTAGAAAAACACGCTTCTGCATTTAGCCATAAAAAACCCGAAGTACTTAAAAAACCTATACGATACGAACCCGGCACGGCTGAATGGACTGCTCAAAGGCTCAAAGAAGGGGAACTTCCAAAAGCCGTTGGACTTTTAAGGACATGGGTACCTTCCTCGCGAATAAGAGAAGCTTCGGAGGAAACTGTCATGGAAATACGAGCATTAAACTGGAAAACAGCGGTTGAAGCTGTTAGGAGTCTCGCAACAAAGAAAAGCTATGTCCGTGGGACACACGGAAAAAGCTTGAAACTCCCAGTCATTGTCGAAACACTAGAGGACAGCAGGCAAATAGTTACACAAGGACTAGTCGACAGTGGAGCCACAGGTTCATGCATTGACGCAAACTTTGTGAAACAACATAGGATTGTAACCAAAGATTTACCTATTCGAATACCTGTCTACAATGCTGACGGTACACTCAACGAGAATGGCTCAATAACCAAATACGCTGAAGTCCGTGTAACTATCGGAGACCACTCAGAACGAATTCAGTTTGGTGTTGTCAATCTTGGAGAACAACACATCTTCCTAGGACTAGATTGGTTGCGACATCATAATCCAAGTGTCGACTGGATTAAATCAGAAGTTACTTTTGACCGATGTCCGACTCGGTGTGGATATAATCCTCACTTTTGGACGCCTGAAGATATTCAAACAAGAGCGGTACTTGAAGACGGCGAGAGACTTTTCGTGTTTGATTGGGATCGATATGTACAAGAACAGGTAGATTCCAGGAAATGGACAGAGAAGAAGGCGGAAGAAGAAACACGAAAACACTTCGACACTTCCACTCCGTATATAAACAAATACCCGGATGTTTTCAGTCAAAAGGAATTTGATCAATTACCACAACGACGCCCTTGGGATCATGCAATCGAGTTAACACCTGGTTCTAAACCACTTGATTGTAAGATATATCCTTTGAACCCGAAAGAACAAGAAGCGTTGGATGCATTCCTGGAAGAAAACATTCGAACCGGACGAATTCGACCCTCGACATCCCCGATGGCCTCACCATTCTTCTTCATCAAAAAGAAAGATGGTACCCTTAGACCAATACAAGACTATCGCAAACTGAATGAAATGACGATTAAAAATCGATATCCACTCCCTCTCATTCAGGAGCTTATTGATCAATTGAAGGGTGCTAAGATATTCACAAAGATGGACATTCGATGGGGATTCAACAATATACGGATTAAAGAAGGTGATGAGTGGAAAGCTGCATTCAGGACCAATCGAGGATTATTTGAACCAACCGTTATGTTCTTTGGACTAACCAATTCCCCGGCGACATTCCAAGGATTCATGAATCATATCCTTCGAGATTTGATAAATGAAGGACACGTCATAGTCTACATGGATGATATACTCGTATTTACAAATGACTTGAAAAGTCATCGCATAATTGTAAATCGAGTCCTCGACATTCTGCGAGAACACAAACTTTTCCTCAAGCCTGAGAAGTGTTCTTTCGAGAAAAAATCCATTGAATACCTTGGAATAATCATTGAGAACGGAACGATTCGAATGGATCCAAAGAAAGTCAAAGCTGTACGAGAATGGTTAACCCCATTGAAGAAACACGATGTCCAACAGTTCCTTGGCTTCTGTAACTTCTTCAGGCGATTCATTCGAGGATTTAGCAAAGTTGCCAAGCCATTGACAAAACTTACTGGAAATGCAGTCTGGGAATGGACAACGACCCAACAGTATGCATTTGACGAACTCAAGCGTCGAATCTGTGAAGAAGTAGTCCTCCTCATTCCCCGAAATCATGGAAAGTTTAGACTTGAAGCTGATTCATCTGACTTTGCAAATGGTGGTTGTCTCTCTCAATTTGTCGATGGAAAATGGTGGCCTGTAGCATTCCGATCTCGTTCACTCAATGAAGTTGAAAGAAACTACGAGATTTATGACAAGGAATTAATGGCGATTATGGACTCACTCGATGATTGGCGTCAATATCTTCTTGGAGCCGAAGAACAGATTGAAATCTTCACAGACCACGCAAACCTACAGTATTTCAAGAAACCCCAAAAGCTAAATCGACGACAAGCTCGATGGGTTCTTGAACTTGCGGAATATAATTTTAATCTAGTCCATCGACCAGGAAAGACAATGACAAAAGTTGACATCCTGTCAAGGATGACAGGTTTTCAGACGGGGGAAAAGGACAACGAGAACATCGTCCTTCTAAAGCCAGAATTTTTCATTCGCGCCCTCAACATCTCCTCACCAGAAGATGTATTCCTGTCGGAAATCCAAAAGAATCGAAACCACGTTGATCGACTTGTGAAAGATAACCTCGATGCCAAAGACCCTGAGTGGAAAGAAACTGAAGGGATTATTGAGTGGAAAGGACGAATCTATGTACCAAAGAACAGAGTACTTAGGTCCAAAATCCTTACTAAGTACCACGATTCACCACTTGCAGGACATCCTGGACAGTACAAAACAGCAGAACTCGTCACTCGTGATTACTGGTGGCCAGGAATTACTCGAGATGCTGGAAAGTATGTGGAAGGTTGCGAGAAGTGTCAAGCGACAAAGTCTCATCGCACTCGACCCATTGGACATCTTCATCCTCACACCGTTCCAACTGAACCTTGGCAAGTAATTGGTACTGACATGATTGGAGAACTTCCTGAATCTGGAGGTTACAATGCGATTGCAATCTTCATCGACCACTTCACAAAGAGACTGAGACTTGTACCAACCCATACCACAGTCACTTCAGAAGGAATGGCGAAGATTTATCGAGATTCCATCTTCTCCACCCATGGACTTCCACGCAAGATAGTTCATGATCGAGGACCACAGTATCACTCGAGGTTCATGAAAGAACTCTATCGACTTCTAGGCATTGAAGCGAACTTCACCACAGCGTACCATCCACAGACAAATGGTCAATCGGAACGAACAAACCAAGAGATTGAACAATATCTCCGTTTGTTCATTAATTACCAACAAAATAATTGGCACGAATGGTTACCCTTAGCAGAGTTCAACTACAATGACAAAGTTCATTCAGCGACAAAAGTTTCTCCCTTCTATGCAGATACAGGAAGACACCCGTATAAAGGCACGGCAACTCAAATGACTTCGGACAACCCCTCAGTACAAGCTTTTGTAGATGGAATGAAGAAGATACGAAAGGAAGTAGGATCAGCTTTAGAGAAAGCAAAGGTAGAGATGAAGAGGCAGTATGACGGAAAGAGGAAGAAGGGTATAGAATACAAGGTTGGTGACAAGGTGTGGCTAGAAGGAACCAACCTGTCGGTAGATCGCCCAATGAAGAAATTAGGTGACAAGAGGTATGGACCGTTTATGATCCAGCAGAAGATAGGTGCCAGTTCCTATAAACTGGAAATCCCACGTACATGGAAACATGTACACAATGTTTTCAACGAAGTTCTTCTCACTCCGTATAAAGAACCTAGCTTTCCTACACAACCCCGAAACACACGCCCACCTCCTGTTGTTGTAGGAGGAGAAGAAGAATTTGAAGCAGAAGAAATCCTTGACTCGAAGAAAGTAGGAAGAGGAATCAAATATAAAGTCCAATGGAAGGGATATGGTTCACATGAGCAGACATGGGAACCACGGTCAAATCTTACAAATGTTGACCAATTGCTCAAGGAATTCCATGAAAAGAATCCGACTAAACCAAAACCCGCAATATTTCGTCGAATTGAAATCCCTATTTCTTTATTCCCTACAGAATTGTTTCGACCCCTTCCTCTTGCCGACACAGAACCCAATCTCGCTTCACTACCCTCCGAAAACTTTCTTTTACAACAAGCACATCGTGGAACTCGTGCCCTAAGGAGAGGGTGATGTTACGAACTGACTCTTTTTCAATTTCTTTTTGTCTATTTTATTTACTTTTATCTTTTCCTTTTCTTTTATTTACATACATGTGACAACCTTGACATTCTCGCAATGTCAACGCATTTCTCTCATGCCTGTCAGACTGTTGACAGACTGTCATTCCCGCGCTGTCAACACAACTCTCTCATGTCTGTCAGACTATTGACAGATTGACAGTGTGAGAATTCTCTCATGTCTGTCAACCTTTGACAGATCGTTGTATAGCCTCATAGTTATGACGTGAGATAGTTCCCATGGGTTCATTTCAGAATATGTATATAAGACAGGGCATTTCTTAGAGTAGTCTCTATCTCTGATCTCGTCTATTCTCCTTGGTAGCTAGACAAGAATCAAAGACCTTTCCTCCCTCATTCACTTCGTTTGACGATAGTCCCCATCGGCTATCTTCTAAATCGCGTGACGCCTGGCTACATTTTATAAAAGCTATCGAGTCGCTGACAAGAAACAGAAACAGAACATCACAGCGACACAGCTCTACTCAGCAGTCATTCCAGCAGCCATCTCATCAAACTCCCCAGCGACCGTCTCCTCAACGAGCACCCCGTGACGCGGATGAAGATATGGAGAATGATGGCGGTGCCTCCTCCACCCGTCAAGCTCCCGACATTGATATCAATGCTGTGATTCAAGCGGCCGTGACCCAAGCCCTTTCAGCATTTCAGGCTGCAAATCCGCAGAGCCCACGAACTCCTCGGAGCTCGCATCGTAAGAATCAGATGCCGAAGGAAGGAAGTGTTGCCCATCGGCGTCAGTTAAAGAAGGCTGGACTTGATGCACTCAAACCTGACGTAGAGCAAGCATGGAGGGTATGTGGCGCATGTACATATATATAATGACTATTCAATATGACTGACCTATTCCTCATTTAGGACTTTATGAGGCGCTGTTTCCGCACCGCTACAGGACAGGAAAAAATCACCGAATTTCGAGACTACTCCCCCATTGACCACACTGTAGCAATAGCCTACCAGAACGGCACAGGATCGGGACCTGCAGAGCTTGCTGGCTGTCGTTACCGTCTTCACTTCGGCGAGTATTATCAAACCTCCAGGTGGAATAAGGCCGTCATAGAAAATATGCTAGAGTTGGTCGCTATCGAGAAGGAACAGTACAAATTAGAAGGCGAGCTGGGCATAGATGTTCTCCGAGCGATGATTTGGGACTTCATAAAACAAGCCCAGTGTTCATGGAGTTCTCTCAATGTTCGTCTGACGGACGAAGGCAGGGCCGAGACAAAAGATCAGGCCCGTACACGCGCCAATGACTACAGAGAACGCAGGAGCAATGATTCTCGCCTCAATTCTCGAAAGCATCAGGTACATCACTAATTTTACTTCCTTGAACTCGATATCTGAACCTTTGAATAGAAATTCGTACGTCGGAGAGATGGGGTCAAGCTGGTGTTGCAAGAGTCGGAGTTACTTTCCCTTTCCAATCTGGATCGAGCGAAGTACCAAAGAGCTAAGGATGTACTTGATAAACTTGGCGTCGAGGGACAGTCATCAGAGGAGGAGTCTGATTCAGAGCCTGGGGTGCTGAAAGTCACTGTTCCGCATTATCGACGCCGAGTCGTCACTGAGATGATGAAGGATCTGGATCTACGCGTCAAAGAAGTAACAGATTCTGTGGCCCGACAGTCAGGCAAGAGAATTCTGCCACGACCAACCCACATCCGCCAGAGGATCGAGAGGAAGAGCGAACGGACGGTTAGAAAGGGTCTTCCTCGATCCCTCTATCATCATCGTTTTCTAGCGAGGCTCCCTGTGGCCGTCCTTGAAGACCTCAAAATCAACAACAAAGAGATAACCGGGTTTGACCAGTGGGCGTTGGCAATGCAGGCTGATTCGGATTCCGACGAAGATATCTAGTATACCAATATCATCACACTCTATCTGATCTTCAGGTCTTGAGCTTTATTAGGGCTTTTTTTTTTACATGCGTCAGGACGCCAATTGCCACCTTCTAATTATATTTCTTGTTATTATTCACATGTTGTCGCTCCGCAACCACAGTAGCAAAGGAACCTATTAGTATTCAGGTAGTCCGCAACGACAAAAAACTACAATAGCAAAGCAATTTAAATCTAGTGTGGGCACTCTGCCACCAAGTTTATACTTGTGACGTCAACATGGCCGTTCACGCGAGGAGAACGCTCCTGCGTCAGGAATCTGACGCAGGAGCGTTCTTTCGGCTCAAGTAAAAGATTTGCTTTTGAATAAACTTTCAACTTGTCTGCAGTAGAGGCAGAATCATTACATTTTACATCGCATCTCAGGTATATCAAAACTTTATTACTCGGACACAATTCAGGCTCACTGGAAATTTTCTGTTTCATTCAAGATGATACCAGTTCTAAAACTAGATGAATCATGTAGAATTTCTGCTGGTCTGAAACTTCTCATACTAGTTCTCATTTCATTCTATTTGCTATCTACGTTGAATTACAGTCTTTCTATAGTACTTTGGACTGAAATGGAACTATATATTTCCCTCAATGTTTTATGTGAAGTGAAAGGTCTGATGATATATTAAGTCTCAATTCCGCTTTCCGCTCTGTGGAAAAAATACTAATCCTGGTGTGAAAATTCAAAAATTGAAGGACTCGATGTCTAACTCATCCGAAGTCACCTCCAAATCAAACATCAAATTCAATGAGCCCTCTTCGCCTTGGCTCGTAAGCGATATCTCTTACAATTCGGTTTTTTTAGGCCGCTGAAGCATGTTCTAGATTGGAATCGCGTCGATAACAGTAGCTATGGCCGTTCCAGCCGCCTTGTATTTCAGACGAAAACATAATATTAAGCTACCTACTCGTCCTATCGCTCCCCGTCGCCAGACAACAATGGGCACGCCCTTGAAGTCGTTAACGCCTATTCAATCAACAGCCTTGTACTCAAATGTCGCTCAGGGCACATCCGGAATAAACTCAGTGAATCAATCGCCTCTCAATCACGTCTCACACTCCTCATCACCTGAAGTCATAGGCAAAAACGATTTCAATCCCGCTTTATACACTATCGGCGCATTTGGGATCGCTACCCTTCTGGTATCGCTCGGAGCCCTGATTGGAGTCGGGGCAGTGAAAACAACAATGAATGTTCAAGACGTGTGTTAGCTCACCCTCCTTCATCGACTTGATTCTGAAATCATCAATCTTCAAAATAGACCCAGGAATTTGCCCGCGAAATGCGTCGAATCGTTGTGACTCGTATGCCTATTCTGTCTGCTCGCATTCATCGGGCTCTCAACAATGGCGATGACGACGACGGCCCAGAGGATACGACAGATTGGAACTGGGAGGATGCCGAAAAACGTCTCAAGGACGCGTTCGAAAAAGATGGGCTCATGGCATGGGCAGAAGTGGCGCTGAAGGAAATTCAGGCTGAGGAGCGTTTAGAGCGGTCGAAACGAAAAGGGCTGGATGATGCGCACTAAAGGAGGGGATTGTAGGATATGGTACGTTTATATGGCTTCCGATATTCGTCCATTTGTTCACAGTCTTTGTCTAGGCAATGCGTCATCTGTTGTGATTCGGGCTCAAACTCATTCATGTCATTCTATTCGTCCCAAACTTTTCCGACCAATAGACAATGCCTGCATTCTGCTTTTCGAAACCTGAGAATCTTCCTTATTGGCTCTCTCAGTGCCGTTCTGCTTTAGCTCGTTTCGTTCATATTTTCCTAGGCTTCTCCAAGGTGATCTTCTTTCATCATACAGGCCTTCGACTCGTGACGATACAAGCCAACTACAACATGTCCTTTCCGGATAGTCCACTCCGCAGCGTTTCCGCGTCTGTCGCGCACTGAGATGGTAACCTTCATTGTAAATGAGTTGTGCTCGTTGCCGCCTAAGGAGATCATGAGGCACCTATTGTCTCGGTGTATTGTCAGCTGCGATATCACTTATTTGTCTTTGTGAATTACGCTGAAGCTCGTATTTGCAACAGGTACTTCACCCGTGCTCAATGTTCCGGGGCGTATGATGCTTTTCGTTGATCTACCCCACATCCGGAAGCTTACATGGCCCATCCTCATAGATCACGTTCAGCTTTTTCGTATTGGGCTTCGCGTATTCTTTTTTCCCAATGCTCCTAGTCCATATTCTGACATTCTGACTTGAAATTGGTTCCCGAACGGTCAAATGACAAAGTACAAACGTAACTGCATCTGCATCACCATCTTTCTCAAGCTATGCCATTGCCATTACTATGTTTCTTCTCCAATTCTTACGGATTGTTTGCGATACCTATCTACTCCAAAAAAAGGTGGTTATCTTCTACCCGAATACTCACGGCAAGTCGAGATGTATTGCGTACATTAAGACTGACCCACGCCTTCGAGACGGGGCGAAAGTACGGTATATGAGACCCTACAGAGCGTTCCCACCTTAGCTCTGGCAAATAGCACAGTCTCTCAATCAGCTGATGATATGTTTCTGATTTTTATCCTTTCTAGTGAAGCGAATTCCGAGCCAATCCAATTTGTTTTTGGGCCGTGCTGCGAATCGGCACTGCTTCCACTTGCATATGACCTTCTCTAGGGGTATCCAAGACTTAAAAAGGCAGAGATGCGGAGTGAAAGCCCCCCACAAGAGCCACTGATTCTCTCTTGAACGCTATAAATTGCGCTCAGCGCTCGCCGAACTCTCTTCACCTTGAACTCTCTTCACCTTGAACTCTCTTCAACTCTTACCAAACCCTTGAGCCTCAAACGAACATGGGTCATCCGGAAGAAGTCGATGTCATCGTTTGTGGTGGTGGTCCAGCGGGTAAATAATTATTGTGTCACTGGCGCAGTTGGCGCTGAATATGTCCTCGCAGGTTGTGTCGTTGCTGGACGATTGGCATATGCCGACCCTAACTTAAAGGTGATGCTCATCGAAGGTAGGTATCACACCATTGAACTGCGTCGTTTGTTAACGTCGTTCTGCATCAGGTGGCGCAAATAATCGCGATGATCCCTGGGTGTACAGGTGAGTGTTCGCTGAGCGTTCATTTGTCCTGTGTTTCCTGAGACGTTCTGCAGGCCAGGTATCTACGTTCGGAACATGCAGCAAGATGGAATGTAAGTTTTTATTGACCTGCGGCGAAAATTTGTACTCATTTCCTATTTTTTAGAAACGACAAGGCGACTTTCTACAAGGACACCATGGAATCCTCGTATCTGAGAGGGAGGCAGAGTATTGTACCGTAAGTGATAACCCCTTGGTTAATAAATATTGGGAAGCTGAGTTGACTTTCGCCTGTAGCTGTGCGAATATCCTTGGTGTGTATCAGTGTGTTGTTTCGCTACGACTTCCTCACTCGGAGCTTCGAAGGTGGTGGCAGTAGTATCAACTTCCAAATGTATACTCGGGTAAGCAATGCACGGTCCAATGAGAGTCGAGACTGACTTCAGCCAATTAGGCGTCTGCTTCTGATTGGGGTTGGCAAATGAAATCTCTTTCATTCGGACATGTTCTCATTCGCTCTCGCAGATGACTTCAAGACCGAAGGCTGGACCGCGAAAGGTCGACATCATTATTCTTCGGCTTCATAATAGACTTTGCTGATATCGTTTAATCAGACCTTCTTCCACTCATGAAACGAGTATGTCTCTTATTCGTGACCGTTCCTGGATAGGCCGATCTTGATGCTTGCTATCCAGCTCGAGAATTATCAGAAGCCCACAAACAACGATAGCCATGGATATGACGGGCCCATCGCTATCAGCAACGGCGGAACGATTACTGCTCTTGCTCACGACTTTTTGAGAGCCTCTGATGCCATGGGAATCCCGTTCAGCGGTGAGTCCATGACTGGGACTGGAATTGATTTCGTTATCTAATTTTTTTTCTACCAGATGATATCCAGGGTGAGTAAGATATGACAATCTACGGATCGGAATTCTTACACAAAGCAATTGGTACAAGACCTCAACACCAGCCATGCCTCGGAAATTTGGGCAAAATATATCAACAGGCATACCGGACGACGAAGTGATGCTGCCACAGGTCGCGCTGTTTTCCTTGATAAGTGAAATTGTGACTGATTTTCTTATTTCATAGCCTATGTACACAGCGTAATGGACGTCCAGAACAACCTGTATCTGGTACCCGAGATTGTCGATATTGACATCGCACGTACTGACCCGATTTTTGTTTGTTCGCTATAGCGTACCAACGCCCGTGTGAACCGCGTCATCTTCGAAGGCAACAAGGCCGTTGGAGTAACTTACGTTCCTGCCAGAAATCGTGCCCATGGCGGACAACTGAAAGAAACCATGGTCAAAGCACGCAAATACGTTGTACTCAGCAGTGGAACCCTTGGTACCCCACAGATCTTGGAACGTTCCGGAGTTGGCGATTCGAAATTATTACAAAAATTCGACATCAAGGTTGTCAGCGATGTTCCAGGCGTTGGGTCAGTGTATTTACCTACTTTATCCGATGGAATTCTGAATGTTTTCGTGTTTCTAGTGAGCAATACCAGGACCATTATACTACACTCTCGCGTAAGCTCTCGTCCTTGTCTTCCTTGGGCTGTCTCTGACTCGCCCAAAGTCTACCGTGTCTCAAATGAGAGTGCAACGCTCGATGATTTCCTTCGAGGAGACAAGGAAGTGCAGAAGGAGGTATGAAAACCTGCGCCTTTTGTGACTGCGAGTTTCTCAAGATATTCTAGTTATTTGCTGAATGGGAAACTAGTCCCGAGAAGGCTCGATTATCGTCGAACGCTATTGATGCTGGATTCAAGGTCAGTCTGTGCTCGCGAAATCGATGTTACGATTTCATGAAGAATTATAGATTCGTCCAACGGAAGAAGAACTCAAGGAAATGGGTCCTGAGTTCAACGAACTGTGGGACAAATATTTCAAGGACAAGCCTGACAAGCCTGTTATGTAAGTCTTGCCGATTCGAAGCTTTACCCAATCATTGCTCACTGCGTTCAGGTTTGGATCGATTGTCTCTGGAGGTGAGAAATTTTCGATTATGGCGCTTCGACAGAGGCTAAATTAAGGCCTAGCTTATGCGGATCATACTTTGCTTCCCCCTGGAAAGTATATGACAATGTGTGTTTGCTGTCTGCTTTCTTGCACACTCGATTCTCACGAGAGCTTGATTTTTATATAGGTTCCAATACCTTGCAAGTGTCCCAGTACTCAGTTTTTTTTCATTCTGCTGATATTCATTGCCTTTGATTAGGAATATCCGGCCAGTCGTGGACATGTAAGATGCTTCTGATATCTGAATTGCTCAAACGCTAAATAGATCACAGATACATATTTCTTCCCCGAGCCCTTACAAGGCACCTACCTTCGATAGTGGTTTTATGAATCACAAGGCCGACTTCGCACCTCTCCGATGGAGTTACAAGAAGACGCGAGAGGTCGCGAGGAGAATGGATGGTGCAAACCAAAATCAATTTTCGTGCTGTTCATCGACTAATCGCTTTCTTTTACCATAGCGTTCCGTGGCGAGTTGACTTCTCATCACCCCCACTTCTACCCTGGTTCTCCTGCAGCTTGCAAAGATATTGATATCAAGACCGCGAAGCAAATTTACCCCGATGGTCTTTCAGTCGGAATTCATATGGGTAAGACCCTACTTCTTATCTCGTGTTTTTGCTTACAGGGCTTATATCGTCCTCGTTACTTTCATTTAGGCACGTGGCACAAGTAAGGATCTTTCAATGAAGTTGAGGTCTGAGCTAATTTTCCCCAGACCGGGAGACCAGTATGACGCGAGCAAAGTTCACGAGGACATCAAATATACTGAAGATGACGACAAAGCGATAGATGACTGGGTCGCAGACCACGTCGAGACTACATGGCACAGTCTAGGTATGGATATGTTCCTGTTCGTATTTGTTGACGTGTCTTACGAAGACCACAGGCACATGCGGTATGCAACCTCTAAAACGGATCTCTTTAATTGCTAAAGGCTGGGTTCTGAACTATAGCCATGAAGCCTCACGAGGAAGGTGGCGTCGTTGATGGGCGTCTGAACGTTTTCGGTAAGATATTATCAGCTTTGACCGGACCGTGTAGCATAATGATTCACATCCTCTAGGCACCCAAAACCTCAAGTGTGTCGATTTGAGTATCTGTCCCGTAAGTGTCATACTATTGCGGCAGTATGGTCATTTCTGACCTTTTTGACTTAGGATAACCTCGGCACGAACACCTACTCCTCTGCACTGTAAGCCTTTGCTCTAGTTCGTCGATTAAACATTTGACTCAACAACCCCCATGAAGGCTTGTCGGAGAGAAGGGTGCAGATCTGTTGATCGAAGAGCTCGGTAGGGTCACTGTCACACAAACCATGGACGCTCACTAAATGAGTATAAACCACAGGTCTCAAAGTCAAGCTTCCGCATGCACCCGTTCCTCATGCACCCGTTCCAAAAGGTGTTCCAGGTACTCAGCAAGTGCGCTAAGCGATGGCAGCTCGTAGTTTCAACATCCAATGCTGCTTTTTCGAAACCACATCAAGACTATGTTGTAACGTATAACTAAGATGAAGATTCTCAACAAGGATGATCATGTATGTATGATATGCTATTCTGTACGATATGAATGTTATTGGTGTACAAAATTTCTTTGTATATCTCACAATAAATATCACTTGGGTCGCTCAACCTCTTCTCGTCCGAGTTGCTCAAATATTGCTCCTTTATCGTTTCTAGTATGTTTTCGAGCTTAAGTATTTTGAAGGTTAATGAACATTTTAGTCGAAACTGACACTCTGCTGCTTGTTTCGCAAGTCCATTGAGTTTCGTTGACAACTTGAGCAACTAACCACAGTCGGATCCGCAGCCCGCTTTTCGTTGGTATACATATATGGTTACCCGATATGTGGGTTCTTGTATTACTTACCACATCCCCGTCAAATCTGTGGATTGAACTATATAGCAACGATAAAGGCAAAGTATCAATTCAAATATTGAACAACACCTGCTACTAAACTAAGAGTACAGAAGATAACTTGACTTGATTTGACAAAAAAAGAAGCCAATTTCGAGTTGCTCAAATGAACCGAGCTTGCGATATTCTGAATCAACCTCCACCACACTATGTTTGCTCAGACGAGAACTTCATTTGGAACCCCAGCCAACTGCGGTGCTCTTTAATGATATACAAGGGCCTACTTTGCGGTTCTCAAGCCGGTGCCGGGGGCTATCAAGTACCATCACCACTGAGGGCGAGAGGGTACTGACCCCGACCGGTCTTACCCGTTAAATCTTATGATATACAAGAGCCTACATTGCGGTTTCCAAGCCGGTGCCGGGGGCTATCAAGTACCATGACCACTGCAAGGGCGAGAGGGTACTGACCCCAACCGGCCTTATCCGTTAAATCCGGGCACCCGTTCTGCTGAGTAACGCTGGCCACCAAGACTTCAGCGCACCAAAGAGAGGTTGGGTATACTGCTGAGATCAAACTGTGGCTTGTTGCTAGAATTCGTCTGCTCGGTTCACGGAGCTACTCGAAGGGCAACTAACTTGAATATACCTGTAACTTCAAAGGTTAGTAATAGTCAGTATTACGCACCTGTGACAGCTACTTGGCCAAGGGATGTTCTTCATCTCTTGCTCAGATACCTATTAGAGTATGTTTAACATCCTGACCATCTCAATTTTGATTGCGGAGGAATACTGAAAAGTGTAATATTGAGACTAACAAAATTGAAACCTCCAACTCAACCCCCTAACCATAGTTGCAGTCCGAACTTACTGGTAAATATTGTCGTTGAATTCAGCCTGAAAATCATCGGAAAGGCGAATGCATGGCATAATCACCACGATGGCAATCGCGTTCCTGTCAGAATACTCCGCCCTACTCCCTGCCCTCTCGATGATAGGACAGTCAAACTTGAATCAATGCTGATATGCCTAACGCCATTTCCCGATTTGTCTCTTGTTCTTTTCGTCTCAGCTAGACTCTGAAAAAACGTTTACACCGTCTTTTAAAATCCCTCATACTACAGACGGTTGCTACGCGTTTGCGTTTACATCGAATCACTACGTTTAGATTCACGCCCCTCTGTTGACTGAACCCGAAATACCATAAAACCTGGATTTAAAGTTCTTTTATTTTTGACTCGAAACTCATATGGTTGACAACTTGGGCAACTCGTCGAATGTCCATGCAGCAGCCCGCTTTTCGTTGGTATATATATATATGGTCACCCGATATGTGGGTCCTTGTATTAACACGCATACCCGTCAAATAGTGATATCTGTCGATTGAAATATATAGCAACGATGTACAAAGGCAAAGTATCAATACAAATATTGAACAACGCCTGCTAAACTAAGAGTACAGAAGATAATTTCGCATATAAGAATAACTTCACTCCATCAAAGCTCCCCCCTCTCAGAAAGTGTCTACGGAAAAAAAGTCTAGTGTTACAGAGCTACATAATACACAACGTCCAGTATTCCGCGCTGAGGTCTACACGATAACGTATGTCCATGACGCAATCCAAAAGAGAAAAAACCACTAATACTTCTGCCCCCATTGCCATTCACCAGATTTAACATCAATATCCTTGATAATTGCCCTCATAGCTCGACGAACCTGTATCATACGACGCGCAAAACGCTTTGAAGGCTTCACTCTCATCTACACTCCAATTCGACTGAAAAGCGGCACGACCGTCACCCTAACCAGAATTATGAACGAGTCCCCCATTATATTCGAAGCTCTGCCCATTCTCGTTCTGTGCACTCTGATATCTATTTCTCGCGTATCCGTTGCCAGACTGCAAGTTATAGTCATTTCTATGGTCAACTTGGACGGACGCAGGGTTGTAAGCTGTCGTCGGATTGAAGGAGGGAGAAGAAGAAACCGAGGAGTAACTCATTGGCGGAAGAAGCGATTCGGTTTGATACCCCTGAGAGGAGAACGAGTCCGTTTGCGGGATATTTGACGAGTAGCGAGTAGAAGCTAAATTGGAAGGACCAGAAAAATATGTGGCAGCCCGTTGTGTTTCTCGAGGGATACTGTTGGGACCGAATGGCGAAGAAGGATACAGAGGGTGTGCGAGATGTTCATGTTGATACTGAACGCCAGGCATGGAGGGATACGCTTGGTCAAACGTCTGTGTCTGCCTTGTTTCATCGACACCGAATATCGAGTTTATCTGCGCTGGTGCTGAAGGTGCACAAGAACCTATCGAGAGTGAGGAATGTGGACGGATTTCTGGATGAGGAAACGACGAATGAGAAAATTGTCCCTGGCCAACAAGCTCTTGCTGTCCATTATAGCTAGAATGATGTTCTTGGGAAAGGTTAGAAGATCGCATGAACGGGTATGAAGATGAGGAGGTCGTGGAACTCCCGATTTCAGGCGCTGGAGGAGGAAGAGGGCGTTCACGGACAAAGAATTTCGCTGGAGGAGGCTCAGAGGATGGATTCACAAGGGAATTCGTTCCCCTCATCCTACGTTGCTTCTCATGATCCTTCCAAGCGCTCGAAATGCTGTGGCCCAACGGGCCTTGAGCCTCTGTGGATATAGACTTCTCCATTCCCCTCCAATGCGCCTTTCCATTTCTCGTCACGTACGCGTTGAACTCCAAAACAAGCCTCGGAAGGACACCGCGGTTTTCGAGTTCCGCGCGCATCGCCTTCCAGACGACTTGTGATTTCTGAAATTCTGGACGCTTGGAGGAGGACCAGATGACACCGAACAAGGTCATACCGTTCAGAGTCGATGCACTTTCACCAGGTTGGCTACGTGCTTGTCTGAGACGTGATTGTAGGGCAGGATGGTCCCAGGCGCTGTCGAAATTGGCGAAAAGCTCGCGAACAAGGTTCTCCTCTGCCCGGGTGAGGATAGATGCTTTCTGAGGGTTGGCTTCGAAGACAATCATTCTAGATTCAGCCATAGGGGATCTACAGGAAAGTCGAAGGGTAAGACTATCGTATCATCGAAGAATCTTGAGAAATCGGGACTAACCAAGGCAAAAGAAGGATTTGTTGGAGTTTGTGGAGAGTGTTCGAGCTCGAGGAGTTTCTTATATTCAGGAGGCGCAATTCGAAAGGAGGGAACTGAAGGATTTGGCACTGTAGGAGCCAATTCTTATACCATTGTGCGCAGAGGTGACCTAACTTCCAGAATGAGGTTTGTGGCCTTTCCGCATCAGTTCGATAACGAACGGTCGGGATTTTACCTTGCCTATACAAATGCTGATCGGAGAAAGCATGGTTCGTTGGTTGAATTGAATAAGGGCAATGATTGTGGTCGAAAAATTCACTGTTATGACTTTCACCGTCTCAACGGTTAGCCAGAAACTTGAGGGTTGGAAAAATAAGCCAGCGGTTTGCCTCTTCCTTTGGCGAGTACAATATTTCCTGGTCATTTTAGTGGTGACGGGACAATCTGGCCAGCCCCTCAGAGCAGTATCGACGTGTAGCGAAGCTTCTCAGCGAGTCAAGCTGTTCACTAAAAATGAGTTGAACTGACTGGGATATTTTAGGAAAAAGGCAAACACAGACCATGGCCGAGCAAAACTAACCCGAGGGATTTCCTCCCAGCTCAACTGTATCCCATGCCAGTCGAGAGGGACAATTTCCAGTAGCATTGCATGTCATTGAGTTCCCCGTTGTTAGAGTTGACGTCTTGTGCAAATGAATAAGCCTCGATAGTAATCCAAGACATGCCATAAAACCTGCGAGCACATGGGAGAAAAGGACAATGGCTCGGATTTCATTGCCGCTGGCTATGTAGAGAGGAATGGTCCAAGCTCCTCCAGAGCAACCTCCAGTTACGTGCACAGGCCACATGAAAGTGACATCTTGTTGAAAAAAGACCGTTGGATAGCTGTGAAGCATTTGGCATTCGCTGGTCAAGCTCAACTTCTAAATCAAGCGACTAGCTCAGTAGGTTAGATAGATGTCTATGACATTAATGAGTTACCATTGTGCTCTACCTTCGAACACATAGAGAAACCTGCAAAGGGAGTGGTACTAGACATGATCTACCGGGAAGTCGAATTAAAAAATCGGTGGTAAGCAAAACTTGACCACGTGGCACAACAATAGCATCGACCCGATAGTAATAATCTCACGAACCTCAAGCTCTTTACCACTATCTATCACAGTCATTGGCATGGCGGATAATAATGGCAAGCTGGGCCTGACTGTTGCAGCATCGAGTTCAGCTGCGAAAAAACTTGGATTGCCGTACCTCCAGCAAGCGTTACGCAAACGAATGGGATCTGCTCAAGGGCACAATCAACCACGATGTAGTGATTCATTCTGCGTGCGAGGGAGCCAGAGATATCAATCAAATGTCGAGCAGGATAATGACGGCGGCGCATCAATAATTTCTCCCAAATTCGAGCAATGGAAAGCAAAAATAAGCATTCCCTCAGTACTGCAGCTATAGAGACCGGGATTTATCTACTAAATCCTCAAATCAAGATACTGCCAAACTCTAGCCGCCGTGAACTGAATCAGGCGATGTCGTTTACTCACAACACCTTCTCCAGTATGTCCTTCCGACCCGCAGCAAATACCGTCGTAGTCGTCATGGACCCAGTCTTCCCCAATCTCGTTTTGCATCTTTCCGAGTCATTGTCAACAGTTCTCCATATAACATCCCCTGTGGTCTTTTCTAGATGGTTTTCTCTTGAAACTTGTAAAAGGGAGATCTCGAGTCCGTCTTCGGACGCGTCGTGGAATTCCTCGTGCTTAAGATGACCGGAAATTTCTCTGCAGGATGATCTCGACCATGTTCGGCCTTCAATACCGCAGTCTCTTGAGAATCGAGTTGATATTATCTCAAGGATTCTGGAGGATGAATCTGTGTATGACCTAGCGAATCATTATCAGTTCAAATTGCGCGACCGCCAAAATGACGATCAACGGTCATTCGACATCAAGATCAATGGCAGTTCCAGTGACAAAATACGTGTCCTCAAGGATGGTTGGCCGGAGTCTGATTTCCTGGAAGAACACAAAATTCGGGAAACGGTTCTTGCAGACGCACAGACGTTGTACAAAAGAGAGGAGCATAGTTATGATATGCAGCTCGAAAAACGTATGCTTAGACCAATGACATACTGCCGAGTGCGCGTTGGATGTGAAAGAAGGACGATGCCGGCGCCGTCATGCTCCACAGCTTCAAGTCGAGTAAGGCTCAGATGGTATACCTCATTACCCCCAAGGCACCATATCCTGTGTAGAAACGGAGCGTTGGCATGAACATGCATACTGATAACCATTGTATTTCACACTCCGAAACCGTTGCTAGACTTGGCCGGAATTCTGACGGCATACAACAAACCAATAATCCTTATCCTCGCCGAAGGAGGCTAAAGGGAGTCTCCGCAAAAAATACACATCGGCAGGACGCTTCCACGTTGTAGTCGCGGCGGGCGCCGATGGTGGAAGTCAAAGCCTAGCTCAGATTTCAATCCATGGGTATCGATGGCAATCACGGCAATGTCCACGAGTGAAGTACTGCAGCTTCAAAAGATCGACTGCCTGACTATCATCAGCTACAACATGGTAACTCGGTAGAAAAATCCGCAAACGGACAAGCTCTCACCCACTGTACCCTGCGACGAACAGCAGAAATCAGAGAGGTCTGGTGGTCTTTCTTAGTCTGAACGATCGGTTTTCACACATTTCTCAATGCGGATACAGTATACTGTGCTGTACACATTAGGCGTGCTCAATTATAAATCCGGTTTCAGTGCTTGTACTCGAAGCTGGTGGAAGGTACGTCTTCCAATTTACTCCGAGTCGTACAATTCATGGTGCCTTTTCTTTTTCCTTCCGCGCCTATGATCTTTTTGTTTCTGATCTCGGACACCCTTGAATTTCCTTGAATTCTTTCCTCTTCGCGAGCTTCTGTGTCAAGCGTGTCCTCTGACCCACGCGAATAATGATAATTGTTTGCAGCAACATCGATGCGTTTGGAATCGACGTTCCTTTTTTCTCTCTCAACATTAAGCCCCAGTATGATTGGAGTTATACATCGACTGTTCAGAAAGGTCTGAATAACCGCACCAATCCCATCATGAGAGGCTTCATCCTCGGTGGTTGCAGTTTCGTCAGTGAGTATATCCTCGTCCTTTCTGTCGCAATCATATTTCCTAAATTTTCACCTTGGAATGTTCTACACTCGTGGATCTGCGGATAATTATAATCGTTCTGCGGCAGTCACTACCGATGATAGATGGTCTTGGGATAATATACAACCTTTCCTTGAACTGGTGAGTGTTATAGGTATAGTATGAGTGATCATTCGAGTTGATTACTTCACAGAATGAACGATTTGAACCTCCCGCAAACCGCCACAACATTACTGGTCAATTTGATCCCTCTGTATATAGCTTTACGGGTATACTCCCCGGTTTTCCGACAGATATCGACACCATGGTAACCCCCTTTGATGCTGTGCATGAACTCAGATGTGCCTTTCATTATAATGAGGATGAACATCCGTGAAATTCTCTGAATACGGTGAAACAGAGCCTTTTCCTTCCTCTACTATTATTTTCAGGCTTATGATTTGCTGTTCTTCAGCTTGGCTTCAGAAAACTGTGAATACACGAAGTAGTTCGGCGACATCATACCTTGCGCTTGAATTCCTTGCGCTTGAATTCCTCGCGCGGAGTAATCTGGATGTTCTTCTCAATACTCGCGTCGCTCGGATACTCCCAAGTCTCTCAACCCATAATTATACATCTAGGTGGTCACTTCGCACTGTTGAATTTGAAAAATCTCGATTGTGCGGTATCGAGTTGTCCAGCTCCCAGCTGCTCCCAGTCACGAAAATTTATCAAACCCTGTTCAACGCATGACTGCAGCCCTACTCTCCGCCGCCGGAGTCATAGGCTCCCATCAAATCGTCCTCAACTCCGGGATCGGAGATACCACACTTTCTCAACTTGGTATGAAAACCCTTGTGAATCTTACTAGCGTCGGCAGAAACCTCACCGACCAACCATCTATCTCCAACGAATTCCTCGTCAACTCCGATCAAACATTTGATAATCTAGCACGGAATGCGACGTTATTGAACGAGGTTGATGAAGAATCCAATAAAAGTGAAATGGGTCTGCTGGTGGACACTACCGGAAATCAACTTTCGTTCTGCAGAGTAAGCAAAAGCTTAACGGACATTTATGGGGATCCTTCGTTTGGAAGAAGTTCTCCACATCTCAACATGGTTCCTGGAGTCACTCAGGTGGCCCCGCCGCAATTCAACAGCTCCAACCCATATGCACCTCCGCTCATTTACCCATCTCACCTCTCCGTTTGATGTAACCGCCATGGGTCAGGCACTTGCTCCAATACTTGTCAGCACCAGCCTGGATACGTTTTATCTCCGTTTGGTGTCCTTGCAAATCATGTTGTCTGATGATAGCGCAGTAGAGACCTACATTCGAGAATCGTCATCGTCGACTGCCCATCCTGCCAGTTTGGGTACTGCTGCGATGAGTGCAAAGGATGCGGACTATGGAGTCGTGGAATTAGATTCAATAATGAAAGGAGTTGACGGTTTGAGAGTTGTAGATGCTTCTGTCTTTGTGAGTGATGGTAAACTTTTTAATTGACATGGCTCACACGGAAAGGATTATAGCCTTTCATCACAAGTGCACATACCCAGGTTCCGACATATGTCATTGCAGAAAGAGCCGCAGCTCTTATCAAGTCTGCCTGGTTGTACCAACGATGGTACGACCGTACGAGTCGAAGTAACTTGATTTGCCAAAAAAAAAAAGAAGCCAATTTCGAGTTGCTCGAATGAACCGAGCTTGCGATATTCTGAATCAACCTACACCACGCTATGTTTGCTCAGACGAGAACTTCATTTGGAACCCCAGCCAACTGCGGTGCCCTTTAATGATATACAAGGGCCTACTTTGCGGTTCTCAAGCCGGTGCCGGGGGCTATCAAGTACCATCACCACTGAGGGCGAGAGGGTACTGACCCCGACCGGTCTTACCCGTTAAATCTTATGATATACAAGAGCCTACATTGCGGTTTCCAAGCCGGTGCCGGGGGCTATCAAGTACCATGACCACTGCAAGGGCGAGAGGGTACTGACCCCAACCGGCCTTATCCGTTAAATCCGGGCACCCGTTCTGCTGAGTAACGCTGGCCACCAAGACTTCAGCGCACCAAAGAGAGGTTGGGTATACTGCTGAGATCAAACTGTGGCTTGTTGCTAGAATTCGTCTGCTCGGTTCACGGAGCTACTCGAAGGGCAACTAACTTGAATATACCTGTAACTTCAAAGGTTAGTAATAGTCAGTATTACGCACCTGTGACAGCTACTTGGCCAAGGGATGTTCTTCATCTCTTGCTCAGATACCTATTAGAGTATGTTTAACATCCTGACCATCTCAATTTTGATTGCGGAGGAATACTGAAAAGTGTAATTAAGACTCACAAAATTGAAACCTCCAACTCAACCCCCTAACCATAGTTGCAGTCCGAACTTACTGGTAAATATTGTCGTTGAATTCAGCCTGAAAATCATCGGAAAGGCGAATGCATGGCATAATCACCACGATGGCAATCGCGCTCCTGTCAGAATACTTACTCCGCCCTACTCCCTGCCCTCTCGATGATAGGACAGTCAAACTTGAATCAATGCTGATACTATGCCTAACGCCATTTCCCGATTTGTCTCTTGTTCTTTTCGTCTCAGCTAGACTCTGAAAAAACGTTTACATCGTCTTTTAAAATCCCTCATACAGACGGTTGCTACGCATTGCGTTTACATCGAATCACTACGTTTAGATTCACGCCCCTCTGTTGACTGAACCCATACCATAAAACCTGGATTTAAAGTTTTTTTATTTTTGACTCGAAACTCATATGGTTGACAACTTGAGTAACTCGTCGAATGTCCATGCAGCAGCTCCCTTTTCGTTGATTATATATATATGGTTACCCGATATGTGGGTCCTTGTATTAACACACATACCCGTCAAATAGTGATATTTGTCGATTGAAATATGTAGCAACGATGTACAAAGGCAAAGTATCAATACAAATATCGAACAACACCTGCTAAACTAAGAGTACAGAAGATAATTTCGCATATAAGAAAAACTTCACTCCATCAAAGCTCCCCCCTCTCAGAAAGTGTCTACGGAAAAAAATCTACTGTTACAGATCTACATAATACACAACGTCCAGTCTTCCGCGCTGAGGTCTACACGATAACGTATGTCCATGGCGCAATCCAAAAGAGAAAAACCACTAATACTTCTGCCCCCATTGCCATTCACCAGATTTAACATCAATATCCTTGATAATTGCCCTCATAGCTCGACGAACCTGTATCATACGACGCGCAAAACGCTTTGAAGGCTTCACTCTCATCTACACTCCAATTCGACTGAAAAGCGGCACGACCGTCACCATAACCAGGATTATGAACGAGTCCCCCATCATATTCGAAGCTCTGCCCATTCTCGTTCTGTGTACCCTCATATCTATTTCCCGCGTATCCGTTGCCAGACTGTAAGTTATGATCATTTCTATGGTCAACTAAGACGGACGCAGGGTTGTAAGCTGTCGTCGGATTGAAGGAGGGAGAAGAAGAAACCGAGGAGTAACCCATTGGCGGAGGAAGCGATTCGGTTTGATACGCCTGAGAGGAGAACGAGTCCGTTTGCGGGATATTTGACGAGTAGCGAGTAGAAGCTAAATTGGAAGGACCAGAAATCGCCCCATATGTGGCAGCCCGTTGGGTTTCTCGAGGGATACTGTTGGGACCGAAAGGCGAAGAAGGATACAGAGGGTGTGCGAGACGTTCATGTTGATACTGAACGCCAGGCATGGAGGGATACGCTTGGTCAAACGTCTGTGTCTGCCTTGTTTCATCGACACCGAATATCGAGTTTATCTGCGCTGGTGCTGAAGGTGCACAAGAACCTATCGAGAGTGAGGAATGTGGACGGATTTCTGGATGAGGAAACGACGAATGAGAAAATTGTCCCTGGCCAACAAGCTCTTGCTGTCCATTATAGCTAGAATGATGTTCTTGGGAAAGGTTAGAAGATCGCATGAACGGGTATGAAGATGAGGAGGTCGTGGAATTCCCGATTTCAGGCGCTGGAGGAGGAAGAGGGCGTTCACGGACAAAGAATTTCGCTGGAGAAGGCTCAGAGGATGGATTCACAAGGGAATTCGTTCCCCTCATCCTACGTTGCTTCTCATGATCCTTCCAAGCGCTCGAAATGCTGTGGCCCAACGGGCCTTGAGCCTCTGTGGATATAGACTTCTCCATTCCCCTCCAATGCGCCTTTCCATTTCTCGTCACGTACGCGTTGAACTCCAAAACAAGCCTCGGAAGGACACCGAGGTTTTCGAGGTCCACGCGCATCGCCTTCCAGACGACTTGTGATTTCTGAAATTCTGGACGCTTGGAGGAGGACCAGATGACACCGAATAAGGTCATACCGTTCAGAGTCGATGCACTTTCACCAGGTTGGCTACGTGCTTGTCTGAGACGGGATTGTAGGGCAGGATGGTCCCAGGCGCTGTCGAAATTGGCGAAAAGGTCGCGAGCAAGGTTCTCCTCTGCCCGTGTGAGGATAGATGCTTTCTGAGGGTTGGCTTCGAAGACAAGCATTCTAGATTCAGCCATAGGGATCTACAGGAAAGTCGAAGGGTAAGACTATCGTATCATCGAAGAATCTTGAGAAATCGGGACTAACCAAGGCAAAAGAAGGATTTGTTGGAGTTTGTGGAGAGTGTTCGAGCTCGAGGAGTTTCTTATATTCAAGAAGCGGAATTCGAAAGGAGGGAACTGAAGGATTGGACACTGTAGGAGCCAATTCTTATACCATTGTGCGCAGAGGTGACCTAACTTCCAGAATGAGGTTTGTGGCCTGTCCGCATCAGTTCGATAACGAACGGTCGGGATTTTACCTTGCCTATACAAATGCTGATCGGAGAAAGCATGGTTCGTTGGTTGAATTGAATAAGGGCAATGATTGTGGTCGAAAAATTCACTGTTATGACTTTCACCGTCTCAACGGTTAGCCAGAAACTTGAGGGTTGGAAAAATAAGCCAGCGGTTTGCCTCTTCCTTTGGCGAGTACAATATTTCCTGGTCATTTTAGTGGTGACGGGACAATCTGGCCAGCCCCTCAGAGCAGTATCGACGTGTAGCGAAGCTTCTCAGCGAGTCAAGCTGTTCACTAAAAATGAGTTGAACTGACTGGGATATTTTAGGAAAAAGGCAAACACAGACCATGGCCGAGCAAAACTAACCCGAGGGATTTCCTCCCAGCTCAACTGTATCCCATGCCAGTCGAGAGGGACAATTTCCAGTAGCATTGCATGTCATTGAGTTCCCCGTTGTTAGAGTTGACGTCTTGTGCAAATGAATAAGCCTCGATAGTAATCCAAGACATGCCATAAAACCTGCGAGCACATGGGAGAAAAGGACAATGGCTCGGATTTCATTGCCGCTGGCTATGTAGTGAGGAATGGTCCAAGCTCCTCCAGAGCAACCTCCAGTTACGTGCACAGGCCACATGAAAGTGACATCTTGTTGAAAAAAGACCGTTGGATAGCTGTGAAAGCATTCATTCGCTGGTCAAGCTCAACTTCTAAATCAAGCGACTAGCTCAGTAGGTTAGATAGATGTCTATGACATTAATGAGTTACCATTGTGCTCTACCTTCGAACACATAGAGAAACCTGCAAAGGGAGTGGTACTAGACATGATCTACCGGGAAGTAGCATTACAAAATCGGTGGTAAGCAAAACTTGACCACGTGGCACAACAATAGTCTGTGCATCGACTCGAGTACTAATCTCACGAACCTCAAGCTCTTTACCACTATCTATTACAGCAATATCACTGTCACTTACATGGAGGATAATAAAATGGCAAGCTGGGCCTGACTGTTGCAGCATCGAGTTCAGCTGCGAAAAACTTGGATTGCCGTACCTCCAGCAAGCGTTACGCAAACGAATGGGATCTGCTCAAGAGCACAATCAAACGATGTAAAGATTCATTCTGTGTGCGAGAGAGCCAGAGATACCAGTCAAATGTCGAGCAGGATAATGACGGCGGCGCAACAATAATTTCTCCCAAATTCGAGCAATGGAAAGCAAAAATAAGCATTCCCTCAGTACTGCAGCTATAGAGACCGGGATTTATCTACTAAATCCTCAAATCAAGATACTGCCAAACTCTAGCCGCCGTGAACTGAATCAGGCGATGTCGTTTACTCACAACACCTTCTCCAGTATGTCCTTCCGACCCGCAGCAAATACCGTCGTAGTCGTCATGGACCCAGTCTTCCTCAATCTCGTTTTGCATCTTTCCGAGTCATTGTCAACAGTTCTCCATATAACATCCCCTGTGGTCTTTCCTAGATGGTTTTCTCTTGAAACTTGTAAAAGGGAGATCTCGAGTCCGTCTTCGGACGCGTCGTGGAATTCCTCGTGCTTAAGATGACCGGAGATTTCTCTGCAGGATGATCTCGACCATGTTTGGCCTTCAATACCGCAGTCTCTTGAGAATCGAGTTGATATTATTTCAAGGATTTTGGAGGATGAATCTGTGTATGACCTAGCGAATCATTATCAGTTCAAATTGCGCGACCGCCAAAATGACGATCAACGGTCATTCGACATCAAGATCAATGGCAGTTCCAGTGACAAAATACGTGTCCTCAAGGATGGTTGGCCGGAGTCTGATTTCCTGGAAGAACACAAAATTCGGGAAACGGTTCTTGCAGACGCACAGACGTTGTACAAAAGAGAGGAGCATAGTTATGATATGCAGCTCGAAAAACGTATGCTTAGACCAATGACATACTGCCGAGTGCGCGTTGGATGTGAAAGAAGGACGATGCCGGCGCCGTCATGCTCCACAGCTTCAAGTCGAGTAAGGCTCAGATGGTATACCTCATTACCCCCAAGGCACCATATCCTGTGTAGAAACGGAGCGTTGGCATGAACATGAATACTGATAACCATTGTATTTCACACTCCGAAACCGTTGCTAGACTTGGCCGGAATTCTGACGGCATACAACAAACCAATAATTCTTATCCTCGCCGAAGGAGGCTAAAGGGAGTCTCCGCAAAAAATACACATCGGCAGGAAAACCCCCCTCACAGGTATCACTATCGGACTATCTTTGAACAATGCCCAACAACTATTTACGATGAACAAAGTTAAGGTAACATCTTTCGTACGATAATTGGAGTCGTTAAAGGTTCGCCAAACTCATCGTTTGCTCAAAATTGGGACTCTTTCTGTTCTTAGCCCTTTATGTTCTTCATTTGGCTGGATGGGTGCATCGCAATATTACCGGTGGCAACGTTTATTGGTTCAATGACGGAGAAACAGGACCAATCGGTGGCTTTGAGTATGCAACTCATATGGCAGATCGAGGTCGACACAATGTGTTACAATCCTTATGCGAATTTACTTGTTCTTACCATGACATTATTATCTTATCTTCAAAGTACCAGCATGGATGATGTAGCACAATAACATAGATGAACAGAGGAAATCTTCTGCCTATTAAACATCAGTGCCTTGGTTCTATAAGGTCATTCTAAGGGAATAACTGGATGTATCTCAAGTTCCAGAGCGGAATTTAGAGACACTACTTAGAACCCAAGCGTCGTTCACCAGGTCGGACACGGAAGCTCGCTCTTCTGCCGTCCATGTTAAAGTCTTCCTAATGAAATTGAGGAAAACTCCTGATTCTTCGGCAGTCATTGTCTCCTTGACACGCTCTAGAGACGACTCGAGTAATGATTCAAGTGTCTCGCTTGGGACTGCCCCTTTGGCAGACCCATCTTCATTGAAGAATTCAGAAGCACGAGGACCCGAGTCTATGAGAAGCTTTGGCGGAGGGGGTCCGAGTAAGGCATACATTTGAGCGAGCTGATTCACGTCCGCAGTATCTTCATCTAGTGCATCTTCCCTGGAAAAGAGCTGTTCACCAAATATCAAATGCCAAACCTATCCCAACAGATTAAAATTGTTCGGCATAAGAGAAACATGATATGGGGACCAACCATGCAGCCAAAATTCCAAACATCCACAGCTTTGCCCCATGGAAGATGTAAGAAGACCTCCGGCGCACGATAAGTAGGTGGTTGAATAATCTCTGCGTATTGATCCTTCCCAGTCCGTGCTTCGCCGAAGTCACATAAGATAGGTTGACTCCTTTTTTGTACCCAGCGTTCAATAGGACCAGGGAGATCCCGTGTCTCAAAGATCACAGTGTCTCCGAAGATCTTTCTTGAACTGGGCTGCTTCAACTCGGCCTCCTCGCCGTCTTTGAGGACTGTTGAATCGCCAATGCTAAACAAGATATTCCTTGCCTGGAGGTCTTGGAACAAGGGATGAATCAGAGACTCAGCCAACGATATCATAGCAAAGAAATTGCACCTGCGTGGATAACCTGAGCATCGTGAATATAATGTAAAGCGACAACCATTGGTACAATGATAGGTCTGATAGCACTAATGGGGAGCCTCCCGCGTGCCATAGAGATGATGTATTGCAGATTAACACCGAGGGGTTCGTGAATGAGGAAATGATAACTGAGCTCGTTTTGAATCAGCACAAAGTGATCCAACGCTCGTCTGACAAACTGCTTTTCATTGCAAGCAGATTTGGACAATGCTTCATATGCTTCGATTTCACGTTGAACGGATGAGTAGTCCCAGACCATGGCTTTCATGCAGACATATTTATTGCGACTAACGAAGCTTAAAGCACGTCTTACAGAACTTTTGAAGGTCAAGAGTGCTTACCAGAGATCCTGACACAACCACACAGTGGCAGTGGTTCCATAGCCTAGCTTATACAGTACTTGATATTGAGAGTGCAGGATTTCGCCAATATGGACTGGATAAAAGGACTGTGGCGTGTACCAGGGCCAGTTCTCTTCTTCAAATATTTCCGAGTCAGGAATAGTCTTGAATCCAGTGCTGGGGAACACGCGAGCATTGTGTTGAGGTTGTAGTTCGTTCAGAATGTTCATGGCAGAACTAAGATTGTATGATACTTCTTCCTGGATAAGCCTCGATATGTAAAATGAATTGCCCATACCGTTTAATTGATTCTTGATTCTGAGCACCGCCGCCAGAAATGAGCAGCGATACGTCAATACTAGAATGCAGTATGTATGGAAAGTAGTTGACAATACAACGTGTGCGTTCAGTTAGATGGTTAGAAGAGAACAACTAACTGCTTCTTATATAGCCTGCTACCGACCCTGCCGTGCTTCTCTGATCTTCCAATAATATCCCCTGACAGTACCCACGACTCAATAGTCAAGTCATAGATTAGTCGAGTCATAGATTGACCCACAAACATGTACACAGCTGCACCAAACTCTAAGATATTCTTCGAATTTTGGTCACCAAGATTTTCCCAGAAAAATTGACGAAACTTTTGATTTTGTCCGTACGTAACAACTCTGAGAATTTCTTAAAGTTGGATTTTCAATAATATTTCGGGATTAATCTTACGAATATTTTAGAATATTTCCAAGATTTTCAGCAAAGTCTTCGGAGCTATGACCTCATTGGGAAAGCGATAATAGCACGCATCGGATCTTGCATCGCCATCCATCCTTCGATGTAACGGAAAAATATATTATTATTAAACAGGTACTACTGTCTATATGTATGCTAAAAACAGTTGAGAGTCGAAGGAAACAGTAATCCGAGTGATTCAAAGAATCAAGTATTCATTAGAGTGAGAGATTATAATGTAGTTGACAAAAAATTTGGAGGAGACTTTGTGTAGGTTTTCGTTTTTGAACAGAGCTGGAAAAGAGTACATCGAAATTGAGAAGCACATTTTGGCCGAGTATAGCTAGAGTATTAAGGAAGGGCACTGTTACATGCCCTGCAATCAAATTAGGACATATAACAGTTTCCGACTGAAGTAAGCACTCACTGAACTGTCTGGTCGAAGCAGCGATGACATACTCATTCGCGGATGATTCTGATCTTCATGTGTACGCTGAGTACTATGAGCTTGAAAGACTGAGACTTTCATTACTTAGCTGTATAATCTATCACGACACAGAACTTATATTTACCTTCTCTCAAACTGCTTCCTACGCCGGGCTCATTAATCATAAGGAGAAGTAGGCAAGCTGACAAGACTTACCGGGTGTATGTCGCACTTCTAGATTTCTGGAGTTAGAGATTGGTGTGTTGGTGTCAAAAGAGTCTAAGTAGCGGTAACATCAGTACTCAAGGCTATATAAGAATTCGGAAACTCACTTATATGAGGAAGTCGGATTGGACTTGATGCGTCTGTCCATCCTGTCAATTAGTAAAAAGCACTCTATGTTGACAATAACTTACCGCAGTTCTGAGTCATAGTATTGCCAGTTGTGAATCGGTCGAGAGATTCACGATCGGAGTCTAAGTATAACTTCAAATGAGTCATAACATTGCGCAAGGAAAGGGCACCTACCATGAATTCCAATCTCAAGCATAATTCCAAGACTGGCCATAAAAGAATTTGCTGATAACGTTCTTCGTGGATGCAAATTTTGAGTCATGTTATTGGTTGAGAGTGGTGACAACATCGGTAGCATAGAAAACGATGGTGCTGATCTTGCACGGCGAGGCACTATCTCAACTTTATCTTGTGGATACTGCTGTGCCTCCTCGTTCAAACACTCCTCAAGGTACCTTCTCTTTGGTCAATACTCAAACACCCTCGAAATTGACTGAGGACTCACTCATGCCATTTTTCTTCAGTTAAATTTGGTCCCCAGAATTCAGAATCTTCTATGCTATTGTCATCCAACTCCGACTCATCGCTTGCCTTTCCTACCGTCCTTTTCTTGAACCAATCATTCAATGTTCTCCAAAAATTCCGGTCGCTCTTGTCTCCATCGTCTTCAGTCTCATTGGCATCAGAGTGACCAGGAGACAAATCGAGAGTCTGGAGAGAGTTTTTCAGCCGGCGACGCTTTTTACTACCAGTTTTTTGTGTGATGAATGCGGGGACCTTGATCTTCTTCTTGTCTACCTGCTCACGGATGAATTTACGCTTGAAAGACTGATTGAGTAGCATCTATATAACAAGAGCAAGATGGACATACCATAATCAGAGCTCGTGCAGTCTCTCGTAGGCCAACACCATCATCTGAACCAGTCATAGCTAGTGCAACATATTGTGTAGCCTTTGTAATGCCCGAGGCATGCTTTCCATATAAAGTCTTAAGATACTAACAACAATTATCGTTCAAGGAACATTGAGGTACAGCAATCGACTCACCGAAATTTTCAGAAGAGTCTTTGCGTATGACGCTTGAGTCCGCAGTTCATCCCTCATAAGCTTTGCAAATTTGGTCGTTGGTGAAGTAAAGTGGGGGGTGAAGGCATTCCGTGACTGATACTTTTCAAGCAGTTTCTATTGGAATAGTGAGTACTGTTGTAGAATTAGCATTCGGACTCTTACATATCCATCTGAGACTATGGAATCATTGGAAAATACTACTCTTGTAGGATCAAATACAGCCATCTTTGCCGCTGCAAGAACGTCATTCTGTGAACACAGACCATCATTAACATTTGAATTTAGAAAAATTGCAACAAGTTAGGACAAGAGAGTTCACCTTTTGCGAATCCGAGAGCACTGCAGAAGTCTCAATGTGTGAAACTGCATTCAATGTTGCTTCCTTAATGCTCTTCACCTCGGCTTGAAGCTCATTCAGCAAGTCAATTATTCTGAGTAGTAATGCTGGTGAGAAGAGAGATGCCGCAGTTAGTGGTTCTGGAAGTCCTGCCAACAGCTGCCATTGTGTAAGTGGATTTTCGAGGACCCACTATAATGAAGAAAACTTACACCAGCATAACTTGAGAATAAAGTCGTCCCAGCATTGGAAATGTTGAGTTCTTGAGTGAGGTCAAGGCTCAGTAGCAAAGGATTTGAGAGGAGAGTTTGCCGCCGAGCAGCTTGGACTTCAGAGCTTGAAGGTCCAGTGTCGGTTTGCATGAAGAACAACAGCAAACAACAGGACTCCAAATAAGTCACAATGTGACTGCGTTACTCACTAGTTTTATTCGTCTGTGGCACCTTTTCAGACAGGCTTTTTTTGTATGAGGGGAAGAAAAATTGTTATTTTGCGAATTCTATTGGCATATTTCTACTATAGAAGTCAGAATTCATTTCATTACACGTAGCATGCATGGCCCATTGTTACTTGTATTTCATCACAATGATTATATGAAGCTCGAAGAATTTTAACCAGGCCCTGTAAAAGGATGAGATTGCGAAGACAAAAATAGTTGATGATCACCTGAAAATGAAGAACGGGATAAGTGTTGCAGTGAGCGGTTAGACGACTCGTTTTGGTGATGGCTTGGGTGAGTTTCCAAAGGCTGATGAGGAAACGGATGGATTTGTGTGTTATGTAGTTGTTGATGGTTCAACAATAAAGGTGGTACCATATGAGTGGTGTGGGTCAACGATGATGGATAAGGCGAAAGCTGATGTGGTGGAGTGTAGGACAACGATGACAAGTGAGAAATGTGAGTTGGCAAGGAAGGATTGGATCCAAGCTGGGGGTGAGCGAATGAGATGGATTGACATGTTAGGGTAGTAGGAGATAGAGGGTGCAATGGTAATATTTGAGGGGAGCGAGTGGGTAATGACGATTGGATCTGAGACTGTTGCCAAAGAGAAGAAGGAGTTTGAACTCGCATAGGAGGGCGAGTAGAGGAGCTGGGTTCAGTGGCAGTAGACCCTTCTCTGGCCCTCTGTCGCCGACGTACATCGATTTCAGCTCGAACAGATTGTACGATCACACTTTCACGGTCTGAATGTGTGATAGGGTGTCGAAAAGGCATCAAATAGGCTGCACTACGCATTTGTGCTGTATTGAGAATGAGATCAGATGCATTATTATGTTCAACCTTCAATTCTTTTTCTTTGCTTATTTCGCGTTCCTTCATCACTGCACCCGTTTTATTTGTTGGGCATTGGTTATCCACGCAATTATGTTGGAGATTAACAACACAAAGAATGTCCTGTAAATGGCTAAATCAGAATCTAGCCATACTTTATAATCATTGCAATATGAATGAACTTTACTACCTTTGGGTCGGCTCGAACAATCTCATCAGTAAGTTGAATTCGCCGCATGCCATAAGCAGAATGCCATTCCCCCGTTATTGCCCGCTGCAGCGTTACAAAATCGACTTTTTCAAGATTGGATCCGTCTAATTGAACGGCTTCGACAATTCGGCCAATAGTGGGAAAATTTGATTGTCCAGCGCTGCGATTCCACAAAACCCAGCTGCCTTCTAGTCCTTGATCTCCGCTTTGTAATGCTACACCTTCAAATATCCGACAGGAAGCAGAGAGAGTAAACTCAGTCTGTGAAGGATTTGCCCGACAAAATTTAGTATCTGAGAGGGGCATCGAGGCGCTTAGAGTACCAATACCATGGCCTTTAGAAAAAGGATATGTCTGAGTGCATATAAATATCGTTAAATTCTTTTGACATACCAGTTGGTAGGCAGGAGAACTCAGCGGATGGCCTATTATGATTATCTTCATGAATTTTCAAGAGCTTCTTGTCAAAGTCCAGAATTTTGATGAGCGCATAAACTTCGCTTGAAGCTGACTTCCAATTCGGCGGATTGGCATATCGAAGAGGAGCCTTGGACATACGCTGATAAATGGTGTCAGGCATCAGCAATGAACCAATGTCACTGACTCTATCCGAAGGTACCCAGAAAAGTCCACCATTGAGTAGATGACGAACGCGATTGCTCCGAGCCATTGCATTTGCTATGTCCTTTGATGGTGCATGTCGATTACTGTGAACACTTCTGGTCCGTATTATTGCATTGTATGACTCAAATGACTCGGTTGCGAATAGCATCGCTGGTCCAAACCGACGAATATGCTCTGGAAGATGAAGAAGAATATGGAATTTTGGCTTATTGAACCATCGTGGTGTCAGCTGACATGTACAATCGAGAAAGTGGTCAATTGAATTTTGAAGTTCATTCTTCTCTCTCTGAGATTAGAATAGAAGAATTATGGCTGACAAACAACGTACCAAGTACTCATCAATATCCTGTATTTGAGGCTGCCAGATGAGAGTTACGAGAGTGCTGAGAGCTTTCCAAACCTTCATCTGCTCTACATTAATGAGTCCTTGCAACACAAATGGTGCAGCCTGTGCAACAACACGAAAGTCACGGCCTGTCAGTGAACCAGCATATGTAACAAGAGTCTTTCCAGATAAAGGAGAGAGCCCAAGGCCCCATGTGTTGAAGGAAGACAGACGCGCAATTAAGACATTGTGGTCTTTCTTTGTCCGAGCAACGGAATCTCGCCAAAGATATTTCACCATTCCCAATAAAACCACATGCAGAACTTCGACCGGGGTATCCTGATGAGGATCAAGGCCTATAGACTTAGATTAGAGGATAGTGTATGCAAATTAATGGGTACCTTTAATCCGTAGAACGGGACTAGTAGTATGCTGAGGGAAGGATTTTTGAAGTTCGGTCATCTCCCACTCTTTTTGGGTTTTTGGGATGCCTTTCTTTGTAGCTATAGACTGCAGACGTTCGATGAAGACTGCTTGGTAATTATCCTTGATACCAGATTCAGTTTTCATACGTGCAAATTGAGCGCCACCGCCAATCCAAGAGCCCTGGGTGAATTGTGCACGGAGCATCTCTTGAGTTTCATTCACATTGCGGGGTTTTCCTGGCTATATAAAAGGATAAGAATATACATATGTATGCAATGAAAGTAATAACTTACTGTCATAAAGTCACGGATTCGAGTAATCATGTCCTTCATTGATTCACCTGCTTTCCTATTTCTTCCTTGCTTACTATTTGTTGAAGTGACTGAAACATCAGAGCCATGGCCATCTGCACCATCACTACCTTCCTGAGATTCTGGTTTACCCGATACCCAGCAGTTTCGACAGAAAAGTCTGCCAAGGAAACCAATGTGACAAGCAAGCTCACTCTGCATGGGATTATCACCAAGCAAAGCAAGTACTGAAGGAATGACAAGAACGAGGTCATTGTACTTAGAGTCCCAAGCCCATATTCCCTCCGTTTGTGCCTTTCTACTCATAATGCAATTAACTTGGTTTATGTAACAATCATAAGAGTATAGAAAACCTACTCGAGTTGTTCAACAATCCCATCCAGCATTTCGAGTGGTGGTGCTGTATTAGAAGTGCAGAGAAAGTGGATGTTAGATTCTTGGCTACTAACATGACACGACAGTCCAGCTGCAGTAAACAGAAACGAGTTGTGTTTGTTCCATTTTTTCGAGAGATTTCCGGACGTATCATCGCAGTATAACCAGATTGGAAATGCGACCACTCGTTTTCCTTGACTTTTAGTGCGCCATTCATTTCCAACCAATGGATCCGTTCGTTTCCAAGATATGAAATCATCCGTTGACGTTTGTTCAGCTGTAAACAAATTGACAATCAAGAAGTCATCAAGCAAGGCTGTTTAATGTTACAAGGAGCTCACCCATAATCCGAGAAGGGTCTTCAATTTTCAGCGTGGAGTAAATAGTACGCAAACGAGGAAAGGAAAATAGGAGATTAGAGCTATCGATTTCAATTTCAGAGCAGGTCTGAACAGCCCATCCAGAGCCATGTTCCCGAAACTTCATGGATTCCATGAGCCATGCTTTTGCAAGTGTCTTTCCAGCACGTTTGAACCATCGAAATGGCATGCAGATGCAGCCATTCCGTAAAAGTGCTGGCTCAAATATGTAGAAATGTTCCTTTGATGTTGGATCGATGTGAACAGGTGTAAGTAGATTTGGATCCTGTTCATGAAGCCAGCGTTTTGCCTGGTAGGCCTCACCCAGAAGCTTTCCAGAGTCTTCCGGCAAGAAATGTAACTGAGAGCGCACACTTGGATTTGAAAATTCCTGATACATTCATCGAGTGAAAAGATATATTTCAGCAAAGTTCGTGGGTTGGTTCAAGTCTATTACCTGAGCAATTATTGCAGAGAAGTCATTGACATAGTACACATGTCCAAGTTTGCCTTCGTACCGAAAACTCTGTATGCCGCAGATTTTCTGAAGAGCTTTGTCGATGTCATCCAGAGTCCGATCAGAGGGTAAACTTTGTACACCTAAGGCGGCCATTGCCCAATGAATAGCTGTGTTCTGTTTCCGTGAAAATGCACACCGCGGAACATGTCTAAGAATGTCAAGTATGCATGTCTGAAAAATATCAATAAGAATTTATATAGAAATACTATTGATATTTGAATCCAAACCTCACGATCAGGCCATGGGTAGTATGGTGTGCTGGGGTCCATGTTGAGTTTCTGCCTTCGAGAAGCAAAAAATGTAGGAAAGCGCCTTTCTATCGAAGTACAGGAAGAAGTTAGATGAGAGCATGTATACGAGAGCAAGCATACCAAAATCCTCTGCATCTGAGAGATGCTCTTCATCAGTTTGATTGCCATTTTCTTTGTCTGAATCAGATTCAATTGCTTCTATATCCCTCAGATAATCTTCAAGCGACTCCACAAAGTCTGGTGGAAGGGAGGGGTTAGATCCTGATGACTCCTCTGTCAGCGACTCGATAGCTTTTATAAAATGTAGCCAGGCGTCACGCGATTTAGAAGATAGCCGATGGGGACTATCGTCAAACGAAGTGAATGAGGGAGGAAAGGTCTTTGATTCTTGTCTAGCTACCAAGGAGAATAGACGAGATCAGAGATAGAGACTACTCTAAGAAATGCCCTGTCTTATATACATATTCTGAAATGAACCCATGGGAACTATCTCACGTCATAACTATGAGGCTATACAACGATCTGTCAAAGGTTGACAGACATGAGAGAATTCTCACACTGTCAATCTGTCAATAGTCTGACAGACATGAGAGAGTTGTGTTGACAGCGCGGGAATGACAGTCTGTCAACAGTCTGACAGGCATGAGAGAAATGCGTTGACATTGCGAGAATGTCAAGGTTGTCACATGTATGTAAATAAAAGAAAAGGAAAAGATAAAAGTAAATAAAATAGACAAAAAGAAATTGAAAAAGAGTCAGTTCGTAACATCACCCTCTCCTTAGGGCACGAGTTCCACGATGTGCTTGTTGTAAAAGAAAGTTTTCGGAGGGTAGTGAAGCGAGATTGGGTTCTGTGTCGGCAAGAGGAAGGGGTCGAAACAATTCTGTAGGGAATAAAGAAATAGGGATTTCAATTCGACGAAATATTGCGGGTTTTGGTTTAGTCGGATTCTTTTCATGGAATTCCTTGAGCAATTGGTCAACATTTGTAAGATTTGACCGTGGTTCCCATGTCTGCTCATGTGAACCATATCCCTTCCATTGGACTTTATATTTGATTCCTCTTCCTACTTTCTTCGAGTCAAGGATTTCTTCTGCTTCAAATTCTTCTTCTCCTCCTACAACAACAGGAGGTGGGCGTGTGTTTCGGGGTTGTGTAGGAAAGCTAGGTTCTTTATACGGAGTGAGAAGAACTTCGTTGAAAACATTGTGTACATGTTTCCATGTACGTGGGATTTCCAGTTTATAGGAACTGGCACCTATCTTCTGCTGGATCATAAACGGTCCATACCTCTTGTCACCTAATTTCTTCATTGGGCGATCTACCGACAGGTTGGTTCCTTCTAGCCACACCTTGTCACCAACCTTGTATTCTATACCCTTCTTCCTCTTTCCGTCATACTGCCTCTTCATCTCTACCTTTGCTTTCTCTAAAGCTGATCCTACTTCCTTTCGTATCTTCTTCATTCCATCTACAAAAGCTTGTACTGAGGGGTTGTCCGAAGTCATTTGAGTTGCCGTGCCTTTATACGGGTGTCTTCCTGTATCTGCATAGAAGGGAGAAACTTTTGTCGCTGAATGAACTTTGTCATTGTAGTTGAACTCTGCTAAGGGTAACCATTCGTGCCAATTATTTTGTTGGTAATTAATGAACAAACGGAGATATTGTTCAATCTCTTGGTTTGTTCGTTCCGATTGACCATTTGTCTGTGGATGGTACGCTGTGGTGAAGTTCGCTTCAATGCCTAGAAGTCGATAGAGTTCTTTCATGAACCTCGAGTGATACTGTGGTCCTCGATCATGAACTATCTTGCGTGGAAGTCCATGGGTGGAGAAGATGGAATCTCGATAAATCTTCGCCATTCCTTCTGAAGTGACTGTGGTATGGGTTGGTACAAGTCTCAGTCTCTTTGTGAAGTGGTCAATGAAGATTGCAATCGCATTGTAACCTCCAGATTCAGGAAGTTCTCCAATCATGTCAGTACCAATTACTTGCCAAGGTTCAGTTGGAACGGTGTGAGGATGAAGATGTCCAATGGGTCGAGTGCGATGAGACTTTGTCGCTTGACACTTCTCGCAACCTTCCACATACTTTCCAGCATCTCGAGTAATTCCTGGCCACCAGTAATCACGAGTGACGAGTTCTGCTGTTTTGTACTGTCCAGGATGTCCTGCAAGTGGTGAATCGTGGTACTTAGTAAGGATTTTGGACCTAAGTACTCTGTTCTTTGGTACATAGATTCGTCCTTTCCACTCAATAATCCCTTCAGTTTCTTTCCACTCAGGGTCTTTGGCATCGAGGTTATCTTTCACAAGTCGATCAACGTGGTTTCGATTCTTTTGGATTTCCGACAGGAATACATCTTCTGGTGAGGAGATGTTGAGGGCGCGAATGAAAAATTCTGGCTTTAGAAGGACGATGTTCTCGTTGTCCTTTTCCCCCGTCTGAAAACCTGTCATCCTTGACAGGATGTCAACTTTTGTCATTGTCTTTCCTGGTCGATGGACTAGATTAAAATTATATTCCGCAAGTTCAAGAACCCATCGAGCTTGTCGTCGATTTAGCTTTTGGGGTTTCTTGAAATACTGTAGGTTTGCGTGGTCTGTGAAGATTTCAATCTGTTCTTCGGCTCCAAGAAGATATTGACGCCAATCATCGAGTGAGTCCATAATCGCCATTAATTCCTTGTCATAAATCTCGTAGTTTCTTTCAACTTCATTGAGTGAACGAGATCGGAATGCTACAGGCCACCATTTTCCATCGACAAATTGAGAGAGACAACCACCATTTGCAAAGTCAGATGAATCAGCTTCAAGTCTAAACTTTCCATGATTTCGGGGAATGAGGAGGACTACTTCTTCACAGATTCGACGCTTGAGTTCGTCAAATGCATACTGTTGGGTCGTTGTCCATTCCCAGACTGCATTTCCAGTAAGTTTTGTCAATGGCTTGGCAACTTTGCTAAATCCTCGAATGAATCGCCTGAAGAAGTTACAGAAGCCAAGGAACTGTTGGACATCGTGTTTCTTCAATGGGGTTAACCATTCTCGTACAGCTTTGACTTTCTTTGGATCCATTCGAATCGTTCCGTTCTCAATGATTATTCCAAGGTATTCAATGGATTTTTTCTCGAAAGAACACTTCTCAGGCTTGAGGAAAAGTTTGTGTTCTCGCAGAATGTCGAGGACTCGATTTACAATTATGCGATGACTTTTCAAGTCATTTGTAAATACGAGTATATCATCCATGTAGACTATGACGTGTCCTTCATTTATCAAATCTCGAAGGATATGATTCATGAATCCTTGGAATGTCGCCGGGGAATTGGTTAGTCCAAAGAACATAACGGTTGGTTCAAATAATCCTCGATTGGTCCTGAATGCAGCTTTCCACTCATCACCTTCTTTAATCCGTATATTGTTGAATCCCCATCGAATGTCCATCTTTGTGAATATCTTAGCACCCTTCAATTGATCAATAAGCTCCTGAATGAGAGGGAGTGGATATCGATTTTTAATCGTCATTTCATTCAGTTTGCGATAGTCTTGTATTGGTCTAAGGGTACCATCTTTCTTTTTGATGAAGAAGAATGGTGAGGCCATCGGGGATGTCGAGGGTCGAATTCGTCCGGTTCGAATGTTTTCTTCCAGGAATGCATCCAACGCTTCTTGTTCTTTCGGGTTCAAAGGATATATCTTACAATCAAGTGGTTTAGAACCAGGTGTTAACTCGATTGCATGATCCCAAGGGCGTCGTTGTGGTAATTGATCAAATTCCTTTTGACTGAAAACATCCGGGTATTTGTTTATATACGGAGTGGAAGTGTCGAAGTGTTTTCGTGTTTCTTCTTCCGCCTTCTTCTCTGTCCATTTCCTGGAATCTACCTGTTCTTGTACATATCGATCCCAATCAAACACGAAAAGTCTCTCGCCGTCTTCAAGTACCGCTCTTGTTTGAATATCTTCAGGCGTCCAAAAGTGAGGATTATATCCACACCGAGTCGGACATCGGTCAAAAGTAACTTCTGATTTAATCCAGTCGACACTTGGATTATGATGTCGCAACCAATCTAGTCCTAGGAAGATGTGTTGTTCTCCAAGATTGACAACACCAAACTGAATTCGTTCTGAGTGGTCTCCGATAGTTACACGGACTTCAGCGTATTTGGTTATTGAGCCATTCTCGTTGAGTGTACCGTCAGCATTGTAGACAGGTATTCGAATAGGTAAATCTTTGGTTACAATCCTATGTTGTTTCACAAAGTTTGCGTCAATGCATGAACCTGTGGCTCCACTGTCGACTAGTCCTTGTGTAACTATTTGCCTGCTGTCCTCTAGTGTTTCGACAATGACTGGGAGTTTCAAGCTTTTTCCGTGTGTCCCACGGACATAGCTTTTCTTTGTTGCGAGACTCCTAACAGCTTCAACCGCTGTTTTCCAGTTTAATGCTCGTATTTCCATGACAGTTTCCTCCGAAGCTTCTCTTATTCGCGAGGAAGGTACCCATGTCCTTAAAAGTCCAACGGCTTTTGGAAGTTCCCCTTCTTTGAGCCTTTGAGCAGTCCATTCAGCCGTGCCGGGTTCGTATCGTATAGGTTTTTTAAGTACTTCGGGTTTTTTATGGCTAAATGCAGAAGCGTGTTTTTCTACATTATTATATTTAATAGTGAAATCAAGTCCACTATCTACTATGTCCGAAGTATTTGATTTAGAATGCTCCGCCAGACCTATATCTACTGGGGAGCTCTTATAAAACCCATACTGTTCACCCACGCGGTGAACGAATTCATGTCCATACCAGCTGGTAACCCTGGTACTACATCTACACTATTTACGTTAGTTTCTTCACTAACGTTGTCCGTTCTCTCGCTATCATAGTTCATAAGTTCTATGCTACGGACCGCGGCTCTGTTCTTCTTTGGGCAGTTCCTACTAATGTGGCCTTTTTCGCCACAGTTGAAACAAAGGCCATTTACCCTTGCTCGATCCAGGTCCATGGGTCGTCCCGAACCTCCAAAGGTCGTCCCGGACCCATCGCGTCTTGCTATTATGGGGGTAGATCCTACCACTCGAGGTCCTTCCCATCTCTTCTGCTCTTGCCTGCCATAGGCTTGTTGCGTGGATCCTTGACCACGACTTTGTCCTTGTATGCTGTTACCCCAGCTCATGTTGTTGTGTCCGCGTTTCTGTTCATCGTAGCGGCGGCGGATTAGATCATTGGCTGTGACGAGTTTCTTTAACTCGTCGTAGCTGCCAAACTCCTCTGTCCTCGTTCGGACTAGATCGCTCATGATGTTGAGGTTGACTGCTCTTTCAGCCAACTGAAGAACATATTCGCTTCTCTTGTCGTACCCCGCTTCCTTCAACAGGAGTTCAAACTCCTTGAAAAAGTCGTCGGCTTTCATACGACCTTGCTGAATGCGATTCAGCTTATCCATTGCCTCCTTCTTCTGGGAGACGTTAGAAAAACTGCACTTTAGTTCTTCTAGGAATGTTGCGAAGTCTACGTTCCAATCACCAGCAACTTCATCCTGGTGATCACTGGTGTATACTTCCGCCCAGTCATCAGCTCTACCTCCTCGAATGTAGGACATTGCTGCATTGATGGATTCGTTATCGTTATTGACCTGCTGTGTCCTTCGCAGGTCATGGATGTACGCAAGGAGTGTTCGGAGCCATGCTCGGAACTTGGAGGTATCTCCTGTGAATACGTCAGGTTCTTTAACGATAGTTTTTCGGGAGAATGAGGTGTTGGAGGTGGAGGTGATGGTAGCGGCGGTAGTAGCGGAGGTGTTGGCATGCATAGATTGGTTGGATGGGTCAGACATTTCTGAGCCGAGTTCAGTAGTGAATGAAGGAGTAGGAGTAGGTGATCCTAAATGGATGGTTGAATCCGGCGATGCGGGAGAGGGAGAGCGAGATGGGTATGGAAGTGAAAAATCCTGAGGTCTTGACAAGAACGCCAGGATAGGAGGGGCAGGTGCTTAGAGGTAGAGGCTCGTGTCGATTTATGTGTTAATCCAGAAGGCTGTCTACGTTCGCTCCTCGCGCAACGTTGCCTTTCGGGTCAGAGACAAAAACACTTTATGCTCCAACGCCTACTATCGAATCTTCCGAAGAAGAAACTCGATATCCTGTTACTAGCCCTGATTTACACTCCTTGGTAGGAGTCAGGCACACTAGAGAGAGTGTTTTCCTCTCAGCACGGGTTGAGCCGTACCACAGTGTCTCGATGTAGGTATGTACTAACAAAGTGTCTAGGTCAATGCTGGCCTTAACACAGACGAGCTATGGAAAAGGAGGTGGACAATGGGGAAAGACGAAGGAGGTATAGGCTTGTTAGTGACGATATGAAAAGAATAAGTTTGCAACGTAGCGACGTCCGATATCCAACCAAATGTCGAAGATTTGGGTCGTGACGGGTGGGTCGATAAGGATCTCTGATCTTCTGTCAGCGACTCGATAGCTTTTATAAAATGTAGCCAGGCGTCACGCGATTTAGAAGATAGCCGATGGGGACTATCGTCAAACGAAGTGAATGAGGGAGGAAAGGTCTTTGATTCTTGTCTAGCTACCAAGGAGAATAGACGAGATCAGAGATAGAGACTACTCTAAGAAATGCCCTGTCTTATATACATATTCTGAAATGAACCCATGGGAACTATCTCACGTCATAACTATGAGGCTATACAACGATCTGTCAAAGGTTGACAGACATGAGAGAATTCTCACACTGTCAATCTGTCAATAGTCTGACAGACATGAGAGAGTTGTGTTGACAGCGCGGGAATGACAGTCTGTCAACAGTCTGACAGGCATGAGAGAAATGCGTTGACATTGCGAGAATGTCAAGGTTGTCACATGTATGTAAATAAAAGAAAAGGAAAAGATAAAAGTAAATAAAATAGACAAAAAGAAATTGAAAAAGAGTCAGTTCGTAACATCCTCCTCCCATACATTCTTGAAAGCCTCTGGATCGACACCTTGTTCATTAGAACACCTTTCAGAAGGATTGCATTCCGGTGAATATTGATATTTGAAAGCCTCCGAATCAAGACTTTGATCCGACTCAGGAGACATGTTGGGATATCGATCTGAAGGTTCATGCTGAGGTAACCGTGACATCGATGAAAATTGAGTCGAAGGAGTCCTGATTGAATCTAACAGAGATTCAATGGTCTTTCGAACCTCAGTATCTGGTATGGAACTCAATGAGCTCGAGGGAGTTGGACCAATGGAACTTGAAGAGCTTGAGGGAGTCGGACCAATGTGCTGTTTTCGAAGCCAATGCTGGACAGCATTCTGGTGAATTGTTGAATCTTCATGCCGCTTAATTTTTCGCCGCTCATGAAAAGTCTCCTTGTGTGAAACTTGACGACATGGAATGCACTGGAATGTATCCAGATGTGTGATATGTGGCTCCCATCCTTTGAATCAGTTAGCTGTTACGAACTGACTCTTTTTCAATTTCTTTTTGTCTATTTTATTTACTTTTATCTTTTCCTTTTCTTTTATTTACATACATGTGACAACCTTGACATTCTCGCAATGTCAACGCATTTCTCTCATGCCTGTCAGACTGTTGACAGACTGTCATTCCCGCGCTGTCAACACAACTCTCTCATGTCTGTCAGACTATTGACAGATTGACAGTGTGAGAATTCTCTCATGTCTGTCAACCTTTGACAGATCGTTGTATAGCCTCATAGTTATGACGTGAGATAGTTCCCATGGGTTCATTTCAGAATATGTATATAAGACAGGGCATTTCTTAGAGTAGTCTCTATCTCTGATCTCGTCTATTCTCCTTGGTAGCTAGACAAGAATCAAAGACCTTTCCTCCCTCATTCACTTCGTTTGACGATAGTCCCCATCGGCTATCTTCTAAATCGCGTGACGCCTGGCTACATTTTATAAAAGCTATCGAGTCGCTGACAGAAGATCAGAGATCCTTATCGACCCACCCGTCACGACCCAAATCTTCGACATTTGGTTGGATATCGGACGTCGCTACGTTGCAAACTTATTCTTTTCATATCGTCACTAACAAGCCTATACCTCCTTCGTCTTTCCCCATTGTCCACCTCCTTTTCCATAGCTCGTCTGTGTTAAGGCCAGCATTGACCTAGACACTTTGTTAGTACATACCTACATCGAGACACTGTGGTACGGCTCAACCCGTGCTGAGAGGAAAACACTCTCTCTAGTGTGCCTGACTCCTACCAAGGAGTGTAAATCAGGGCTAGTAACAGGATATCGAGTTTCTTCTTCGGAAGATTCGATAGTAGGCGTTGGAGCATAAAGTGTTTTTGTCTCTGACCCGAAAGGCAACGTTGCGCGAGGAGCGAACGTAGACAGCCTTCTGGATTAACACATAAATCGACACGAGCCTCTACCTCTAAGCACCTGCCCCTCCTATCCTGGCGTTCTTGTCAAGACCTCAGGATTTTTCACTTCCATACCCATCTCGCTCTCCCTCTCCCGCATCGCCGGATTCAACCATCCATTTAGGATCACCTACTCCTACTCCTTCATTCACTACTGAACTCGGCTCAGAAATGTCTGACCCATCCAACCAATCTATGCATGCCAACACCTCCGCTACTACCGCCGCTACCATCACCTCCACCTCCAACACCTCATTCTCCCGAAAAACTATCGTTAAAGAACCTGACGTATTCACAGGAGATACCTCCAAGTTCCGAGCATGGCTCCGAACACTCCTTGCGTACATCCATGACCTGCGAAGGACACAGCAGGTCAATAACGATAACGAATCCATCAATGCAGCAATGTCCTACATTCGAGGAGGTAGAGCTGATGACTGGGCGGAAGTATACACCAGTGATCACCAGGATGAAGTTGCTGGTGATTGGAACGTAGACTTCGCAACATTCCTAGAAGAACTAAAGTGCAGTTTTTCTAACGTCTCCCAGAAGAAGGAGGCAATGGATAAGCTGAATCGCATTCAGCAAGGTCGTATGAAAGCCGACGACTTTTTCAAGGAGTTTGAACTCCTGTTGAAGGAAGCGGGGTACGACAAGAGAAGCGAATATGTTCTTCAGTTGGCTGAAAGAGCAGTCAACCTCAACATCATGAGCGATCTAGTCCGAACGAGGACAGAGGAGTTTGGCAGCTACGACGAGTTAAAGAAACTCGTCACAGCCAATGATCTAATCCGCCGCCGCTACGATGAACAGAAACGCGGACACAACAACATGAGCTGGGGTAACAGCATACAAGGACAAAGTCGTGGTCAAGGATCCACGCAACAAGCCTATGGCAGGCAAGAGCAGAAGAGATGGGAAGGACCTCGAGTGGTAGGATCTACCCCCATAATAGCAAGACGCGATGGGTCCGGGACGACCTTTGGAGGTTCGGGACGACCCATGGACCTGGATCGAGCAAGGGTAAATGGCCTTTGTTTCAACTGTGGCGAAAAAGGCCACATTAGTAGGAACTGCCCAAAGAAGAACAGAGCCGCGGTCCGTAGCATAGAACTTATGAACTATGATAGCGAGAGAACGGACAACGTTAGTGAAGAAACTAACGTAAATAGTGTAGATGTAGTACCAGGGTTACCAGCTGGTATGGACATGAATTCGTTCACCGCGTGGGTGAACAGTATGGGTTTTATAAGAGCTCCCCAGTAGATATAGGTCTGGCGGAGCATTCTAAATCAAATACTTCGGACATAGTAGATAGTGGACTTGATTTCACTATTAAATATAATAATGTAGAAAAACACGCTTCTGCATTTAGCCATAAAAAACCCGAAGTACTTAAAAAACCTATACGATACGAACCCGGCACGGCTGAATGGACTGCTCAAAGGCTCAAAGAAGGGGAACTTCCAAAAGCCGTTGGACTTTTAAGGACATGGGTACCTTCCTCGCGAATAAGAGAAGCTTCGGAGGAAACTGTCATGGAAATACGAGCATTAAACTGGAAAACAGCGGTTGAAGCTGTTAGGAGTCTCGCAACAAAGAAAAGCTATGTCCGTGGGACACACGGAAAAAGCTTGAAACTCCCAGTCATTGTCGAAACACTAGAGGACAGCAGGCAAATAGTTACACAAGGACTAGTCGACAGTGGAGCCACAGGTTCATGCATTGACGCAAACTTTGTGAAACAACATAGGATTGTAACCAAAGATTTACCTATTCGAATACCTGTCTACAATGCTGACGGTACACTCAACGAGAATGGCTCAATAACCAAATACGCTGAAGTCCGTGTAACTATCGGAGACCACTCAGAACGAATTCAGTTTGGTGTTGTCAATCTTGGAGAACAACACATCTTCCTAGGACTAGATTGGTTGCGACATCATAATCCAAGTGTCGACTGGATTAAATCAGAAGTTACTTTTGACCGATGTCCGACTCGGTGTGGATATAATCCTCACTTTTGGACGCCTGAAGATATTCAAACAAGAGCGGTACTTGAAGACGGCGAGAGACTTTTCGTGTTTGATTGGGATCGATATGTACAAGAACAGGTAGATTCCAGGAAATGGACAGAGAAGAAGGCGGAAGAAGAAACACGAAAACACTTCGACACTTCCACTCCGTATATAAACAAATACCCGGATGTTTTCAGTCAAAAGGAATTTGATCAATTACCACAACGACGCCCTTGGGATCATGCAATCGAGTTAACACCTGGTTCTAAACCACTTGATTGTAAGATATATCCTTTGAACCCGAAAGAACAAGAAGCGTTGGATGCATTCCTGGAAGAAAACATTCGAACCGGACGAATTCGACCCTCGACATCCCCGATGGCCTCACCATTCTTCTTCATCAAAAAGAAAGATGGTACCCTTAGACCAATACAAGACTATCGCAAACTGAATGAAATGACGATTAAAAATCGATATCCACTCCCTCTCATTCAGGAGCTTATTGATCAATTGAAGGGTGCTAAGATATTCACAAAGATGGACATTCGATGGGGATTCAACAATATACGGATTAAAGAAGGTGATGAGTGGAAAGCTGCATTCAGGACCAATCGAGGATTATTTGAACCAACCGTTATGTTCTTTGGACTAACCAATTCCCCGGCGACATTCCAAGGATTCATGAATCATATCCTTCGAGATTTGATAAATGAAGGACACGTCATAGTCTACATGGATGATATACTCGTATTTACAAATGACTTGAAAAGTCATCGCATAATTGTAAATCGAGTCCTCGACATTCTGCGAGAACACAAACTTTTCCTCAAGCCTGAGAAGTGTTCTTTCGAGAAAAAATCCATTGAATACCTTGGAATAATCATTGAGAACGGAACGATTCGAATGGATCCAAAGAAAGTCAAAGCTGTACGAGAATGGTTAACCCCATTGAAGAAACACGATGTCCAACAGTTCCTTGGCTTCTGTAACTTCTTCAGGCGATTCATTCGAGGATTTATCAAAGTTGCCAAGCCATTGACAAAACTTACTGGAAATGCAGTCTGGGAATGGACAACGACCCAACAGTATGCATTTGACGAACTCAAGCGTCGAATCTGTGAAGAAGTAGTCCTCCTCATTCCCCGAAATCATGGAAAGTTTAGACTTGAAGCTGATTCATCTGACTTTGCAAATGGTGGTTGTCTCTCTCAATTTGTCGATGGAAAATGGTGGCCTGTAGCATTCCGATCTCGTTCACTCAATGAAGTTGAAAGAAACTACGAGATTTATGACAAGGAATTAATGGCGATTATGGACTCACTCGATGATTGGCGTCAATATCTTCTTGGAGCCGAAGAACAGATTGAAATCTTCACAGACCACGCAAACCTACAGTATTTCAAGAAACCCCAAAAGCTAAATCGACGACAAGCTCGATGGGTTCTTGAACTTGCGGAATATAATTTTAATCTAGTCCATCGACCAGGAAAGACAATGACAAAAGTTGACATCCTGTCAAGGATGACAGGTTTTCAGACGGGGGAAAAGGACAACGAGAACATCGTCCTTCTAAAGCCAGAATTTTTCATTCGCGCCCTCAACATCTCCTCACCAGAAGATGTATTCCTGTCGGAAATCCAAAAGAATCGAAACCACGTTGATCGACTTGTGAAAGATAACCTCGATGCCAAAGACCCTGAGTGGAAAGAAACTGAAGGGATTATTGAGTGGAAAGGACGAATCTATGTACCAAAGAACAGAGTACTTAGGTCCAAAATCCTTACTAAGTACCACGATTCACCACTTGCAGGACATCCTGGACAGTACAAAACAGCAGAACTCGTCACTCGTGATTACTGGTGGCCAGGAATTACTCGAGATGCTGGAAAGTATGTGGAAGGTTGCGAGAAGTGTCAAGCGACAAAGTCTCATCGCACTCGACCCATTGGACATCTTCATCCTCACACCGTTCCAACTGAACCTTGGCAAGTAATTGGTACTGACATGATTGGAGAACTTCCTGAATCTGGAGGTTACAATGCGATTGCAATCTTCATCGACCACTTCACAAAGAGACTGAGACTTGTACCAACCCATACCACAGTCACTTCAGAAGGAATGGCGAAGATTTATCGAGATTCCATCTTCTCCACCCATGGACTTCCACGCAAGATAGTTCATGATCGAGGACCACAGTATCACTCGAGGTTCATGAAAGAACTCTATCGACTTCTAGGCATTGAAGCGAACTTCACCACAGCGTACCATCCACAGACAAATGGTCAATCGGAACGAACAAACCAAGAGATTGAACAATATCTCCGTTTGTTCATTAATTACCAACAAAATAATTGGCACGAATGGTTACCCTTAGCAGAGTTCAACTACAATGACAAAGTTCATTCAGCGACAAAAGTTTCTCCCTTCTATGCAGATACAGGAAGACACCCGTATAAAGGCACGGCAACTCAAATGACTTCGGACAACCCCTCAGTACAAGCTTTTGTAGATGGAATGAAGAAGATACGAAAGGAAGTAGGATCAGCTTTAGAGAAAGCAAAGGTAGAGATGAAGAGGCAGTATGACGGAAAGAGGAAGAAGGGTATAGAATACAAGGTTGGTGACAAGGTGTGGCTAGAAGGAACCAACCTGTCGGTAGATCGCCCAATGAAGAAATTAGGTGACAAGAGGTATGGACCGTTTATGATCCAGCAGAAGATAGGTGCCAGTTCCTATAAACTGGAAATCCCACGTACATGGAAACATGTACACAATGTTTTCAACGAAGTTCTTCTCACTCCGTATAAAGAACCTAGCTTTCCTACACAACCCCGAAACACACGCCCACCTCCTGTTGTTGTAGGAGGAGAAGAAGAATTTGAAGCAGAAGAAATCCTTGACTCGAAGAAAGTAGGAAGAGGAATCAAATATAAAGTCCAATGGAAGGGATATGGTTCACATGAGCAGACATGGGAACCACGGTCAAATCTTACAAATGTTGACCAATTGCTCAAGGAATTCCATGAAAAGAATCCGACTAAACCAAAACCCGCAATATTTCGTCGAATTGAAATCCCTATTTCTTTATTCCCTACAGAATTGTTTCGACCCCTTCCTCTTGCCGACACAGAACCCAATCTCGCTTCACTACCCTCCGAAAACTTTCTTTTACAACAAGCACATCGTGGAACTCGTGCCCTAAGGAGAGGGTGATGTTACGAACTGACTCTTTTTCAATTTCTTTTTGTCTATTTTATTTACTTTTATCTTTTCCTTTTCTTTTATTTACATACATGTGACAACCTTGACATTCTCGCAATGTCAACGCATTTCTCTCATGCCTGTCAGACTGTTGACAGACTGTCATTCCCGCGCTGTCAACACAACTCTCTCATGTCTGTCAGACTATTGACAGATTGACAGTGTGAGAATTCTCTCATGTCTGTCAACCTTTGACAGATCGTTGTATAGCCTCATAGTTATGACGTGAGATAGTTCCCATGGGTTCATTTCAGAATATGTATATAAGACAGGGCATTTCTTAGAGTAGTCTCTATCTCTGATCTCGTCTATTCTCCTTGGTAGCTAGACAAGAATCAAAGACCTTTCCTCCCTCATTCACTTCGTTTGACGATAGTCCCCATCGGCTATCTTCTAAATCGCGTGACGCCTGGCTACATTTTATAAAAGCTATCGAGTCGCTGACATTAGCTATGAGTCAGCATCTTGAGTCTCAGAAGATCATTCACATACGCTCAGGGTGTTTGGATGGAAAATTACTGTTTCTCTTTGTGAAAGCAGTCCCGGTCGGTACCCTTTGAGCTAATTTTTCATTTTTCAAAGGTTAGAGTGAATTGAGTGGTTAGTATATCTTATTGAGCTTACTGTCAGGAGTTCTATCCGGAGCTCCACCTCGGATACAAGTTCGAAGTTGCAGAATCATGAGTTCATGCACACCTATATCTTGAAGCAGTTCAGAATCTTCAAGAGGTTTCGTCCGAGCTGGGATTGTAAGAATATGTTCCCATCGTTTAGTAGGATCACTAATGAGCTTGCGCCGTCGAAGCTCAGCCTTGATATAGCTAACTCTAGCACTGGTAGTGATATCTGAGTAGTTTTAGTCATGCACAATATAAGCTGTGTTGAAGTGCAAAATTACCCAATTTTTGAGTCTTAAATGGTCCTTGAACAAAGATTTGGACCGGCTTCAACGTGGAGGTCACCAAAAGTGCTCCTTGGAGCATTTGAACTTCTGTAAAATGCCAGTCAGAACATGCATCAATTTACCACTTGAACTCAAGCAGTCACCTTCAAAAAAAGTGCTATAAGTTATAGCAACCTGAAATTGACGCGCACAACAGGTGTTAATGACAGTTCTGTATCGATTGTGGTAAATCGATTACTTATTTAGCGCCGTAAAATGTTTTGCTCTCTTACCGCGATGGGCAAGCCCACTCCACCTTTGCCTGGTACTGCTTCTTCTTAACCGGGCGGAGGTACCTAGCAAAGGAGGGCTTGCCTCTGATCAGAGCAAATCTCAATCTCTTAGCTCCCAAGGCTCCAAATCGCGCGTTCAACTCACTTCAACTACCCGCAGCTGCTGCTAAAACCGCGCAGTCGCTTTCGGAAAATCAGTGCTGCCGTTTTCGTTAAGACGGCTTGCCCAACTACTGCCAATATGGTGCGCGCGTTTGGCGGCAGCTTCTACATCAAAATCTTAGGGTTAGACTTGGCTTATCAAGTGGTAGGAAAGAAGAAGCAACGATTGCACCAAAATCATTCGGGGTGCGTTCTCTAACCCTTTACACCTTGCTTTTACTCAGCAGTTATTGTTACTCCACTCAGCGCATCTGGGCTATCTGCTATCGCCGGCGCAATCTATCACAAAGTAATCGTTTCCTCGATGTTGAATTTCGAGGTTTTCACGATGAAGGAGGGGCTGTGACCGCTCTTCTCAAATTTGCCAGTGAATAGTGTAAAGTGACAGGCGATTAAAGCTATGAATTTTTTGAGGGATCAACAATTCTGAAAATGGTTTGTACTGCTCCCTCCAGATCACGACTCTTAGTTTCCGCAATCTCATGTGCAATTCGTGCATCATGAAGAGCCTTTCGGGCTTCCATTAAAGATACCTTTAGCTCCACATTGTTACTCGACCCTCCTTCCACAAGTCGGCCTAATGTAGACTGCATTCGCTCAAGGCGAATTTTTTGCCGGTAAATTTTCCTAGCATATTTATCGTTAATGGAAATGTGATGCTCGAGCTCTGCTGTGAGTTCATGGTACTTGCGAAGTAGAAACTTGCAGCAAGCACATGCATCCTTGCAGTGAGGACAGAAAGCTTTCAAGAGAGTCAGCATGGTAAAATCAAATTAAGTGGTCCTTCGTGCACCGTTTGTTTCATGTCGAGCGCATGCAAGTTTTACATCATCTTCATCCACTACAATCTGGACTATACAAAGTGAAGAATTGAGTGAACCAGATAAGAGTAGCAATGGTCATACGAACATTTTGGTTTGAATTCTGGACCGACCAAATTTTTGAGAGCGGTTGGCTCTGGGACAGGTGAGTTTGGGGTAGAGCTTGAATACACGTCCTGGGCTTCTTCAAGCTTCACATAATTTTCGATATCGGAGGCACCACTTGCGAGATATTCATCCTGCAAAAATGACGAAGACATTTCCTTGGAAGCTAAAAGTCCTTCAATATACTCTTGAGAACCGACATCATCATCGAGTACATGAGAATTGGCAATCCTATTTGGCCAAACATCTTGTCAATGTGACAAGACACACGAATATATAAGGGACCTACTGTTCAATGACAATTCGTGCATCCAGATAGGAATTACGAAGAGGCCGTAGGGAGGAGAGCTCAGACTCAAGCTGATTATTGTGCCCACCTTGGGGACTAGACTGACTCTCATGATATGAGTCTTCAGAGTCTGAAACTTCGTAGCGAGGTCGTTTGCCCTTGCCCATGGTTTTAAGAAAGTGATGAGAGCACGCCGTGTGCGCTCACCGCTCATAAAAATTTCATGTAATCATACTCTTCGAATATTTAAGAATAAGACATCTCTAGATTTTTTTGAAAGTATTCGAAAAGATTTTCAAGAGTTGACAGCTTAGTCAGGATTACTCTTACGAATTTCTTAAAGTTTAGAATCATGGAATATCTTGGAATATTCGAAAAAAATTTGGAAAGTGGTCTGACTTTTGAAATATTTCAAGAGTTTGGTGCAGCCGTGTAACTGACGGGGTTTGCCACTGATATGTTGTCGTCAGTTCTTGTTTCCCAGAAACAAACAAATTTGAAAGACAATCATTGCCTTGGCTGATTTGAGGGTCATTTATATGCGCCATTCGAACAGCGGAATGAAACTTCATTAATCCCATTCAGACCCCGGGCCCTCTGACAAAAAAGAAGTTCTGACTGTGCGATTGTATTCTGATAAGGAGAGGAAACAATATGTCCGGAGTGTCCATATCCATAAGGATGGAAGCTTTCAGTCAAACAGGAGCAAGGATTGACGAATTGATTTGAAAATCCTTATGAACTCAAAGAATTGGGCGCCAACTTGAAAGCCGAACTTGGAGTTATATGTCTCGTCTTGTATATCAAAATAAAAGCCATAGCACATAGCACATAGTAGAAGTATATCGGATTAGGTATCGCGAGGACGCTCAATTAATTTGCGGGTTGCCTTGAAAATCCAGGATAATTCTCCAGCAAGCTCTCGTTTATCTCTTGTAGCTGCGGACAGTTCCATTGCTTTAACAACGGATTCACGGTACCTTCCAGCTGGTCCAGCACTCCCACTAGCCCTGACACACCTGTTGGGAGAGCCAACACTGCACCCTGAAGCAAAAAGCATCCCAAATTGTTTCCCTCTAGGAGTGTCGTTGCATTGAACACTCCCCCAGTGAGATCCGCAAAGTCAACTCCGGTGAAAGTATCGACCTCACCAGTGTTTCCTCCAACAGAAAGAAACTCTGGATGAGCGATGCCAATAGAAGTAGTTTCAAGCAGGAGTGAAACCAATCCGTATTCATCTCCTATGGCACGTTTATACCAATTGTCCGGAATACGTTCCTGTCCAGGAGTCTTCGAGGAACCTCCAAGATCAACTTTTGAATTGCAGTGATAAAGAACGGCCACTTACATACACCAAGTCATCCTCCGGGCCTGTGATTGAAAAGAATGACTTGAGTACCTCCCGATCTAGCCTTCCCTCAGGATATTCCTGGCTCTTATTCGCCATAAAGCGGAAGATAAATTGGTAGGCGGCAGGTTGGACCAGTACACCAGTGATAGGACCGTTGAAAAAGTACTGGTTGTTGTCGATGGACTGCTGGAATCGCGATAAGCGGAAGGCCGTAAGGACATCGAGATCGTAGTTGACTTTGGACGGGTCCGATACGTTGGATTGGAGGTTGTATAGCTGAAGGAATTGGGACATCTGGACATCGTAATTATTGTCGCTAAGCAAAGTCGATTAGATAGGTATGATTTTCGCTTTCAAGCTGAACTCACTACTCGTACAGATCTCCTCTTGTTGGTGAAACGTCTGCCTCGTAGTTGTTGTGCGACGCAGTAAGCCCCTCTGGCAGAAGGAGAGGACTGAGGATAGAACCGATCGAGAAAGACAATGAAGGTATGTCTCCGTCAAGCGCGGTACCGTAAACGGGGAGGAATAAGCTCAAATCGCTCCCCATCCCGAAAACTACATCCAGCACAGTAAGACTCAAAAGACAGGACTATGGTATAATTTCACCTTCGTAAGTGCCCTGAGCAAATTCGTCGATGGTTGCGATCCCGCTGTGAGGGATGTACCCACTAACGAGTAAGGTATGTAAGAGGCGGTATCATCACAGGAGTAGGACAAAGAGTCCAATCTCACTTACTGATTAGCCATCGCGTTAAGACCAGGACAGGGGCCACGAGAATCATTCGGGCCAGGAGGTACAAAAGCGTGCGTTCCCGTCGTGGATACGTACTGTGAGCTAGGATCGAACTGAACAGTACCATTAGTAGTGCGTTTGATTGCTTGACCATGCCCATTGGGATAGGCATTGGTGAGAGTGGCATCGTAGGTGGTACCCTCTGTGAGCATCTTGTGCGCCATTGGACAGACGGCGATCGCATGTCCGACAAAAAGAATTAGCGATACGACGCAGCGAATTTTCATTTTCGCGAGTAGGTGTGAGTATGAGGGTTAGGGACCCTAAGTTGCACTTCACCAGTGAGCCTTGCAATACTATGCTTTTAAACCCTTTTCATCATGCGGTGTGATATATTGGATTCATTGGAACCGTATGCACAAGCACCACAATAGAAACTCACTGAATAGGCTACGACATACCCTGAAGAAGATCTGTCGAGGTTTTGGTTTAATCATGACATTCCAGTGACCTTTATGCCCGGGATGCCCAAGTCTGAATCGTAGTCCGTGGAATAAAACATATTCGAAATCAAACTGACTGGGTAAAACTCGGACGGAATCGTTCTTAATCTCAGTAGGGGAAGTCTGCCGAGATCAGGGCTAGCCAGCTACATTCAACGATCGCTGCTTTGACAGTAGCAGAGAGACGATGTGCCTCCGGAGCAATTTGATTCTGTGAGTTGAATTCCCGCTCCACATAACGTCCCACAAATAAAGACAGAATCCTAACGAGGCACCAAAATAAACAGGGGGATCGCATAGTCTAGAGCTATCGAATTCGGAACTCGAGAGCAGAACGGCCACAAGGGCATGTGGAATTTGCCATATGAGCATCGAGTGGGTACTTGGAGAAAGAAGGGCAAAATGTGCCAACGCATCCTTGAAAACCAAAATCTCAAATCAAATACTGGGCACTTTTCAACGTCGACTTATCTCAAAGCTGACCGGTCTCACAGAGACCTGTCCGAATATTATGGCTCAAGACGAGATAAACACGGTCGTCATCTCTGACCTCAGTCTGAAGCCTCAGGACGAAGCGAAGAAATCAGTTCATCAAGCTCAGATGTATTGGAACTAGTCACAATCTTCCTGCTTAGCTCCGCGTGTACACGGTGCAGAAATAACCCAGCCTGAGGCGTTTCGTGTGCGGACGAGACGTCAAGTACTCAGGGAGGGAAAGAAGGAAAGGAACTTGGGAATGCTTTTTGAGCAATATCCGTGGCGACAGATTTGGGCAGTGGAAGGAACGTCCCCAAGGGCGTCGCTGTAGCACGGCCGGCTCTCATGACTATATGAATTGCTTAGAAGCATCGGCCAGCCAGGGAGTCATGTAGTCATCGAAAACTCGTTTGGTATTAAAGCCTTTAGCGTAAAGAAATACAAATCCGGATCCTACTACAGACGCTCGTTTCATTGTGCGGAAGACCGGGAATACCCTGGAAACTTTTCCAACAAAGTTTTATCTATCTGTCCTAGTCGGGGACAATCCCATTTACCTAACAACGGATTCACCACCTCATACAGGCTATCAAGCACGCCCTGCACTGACCCTGCAACCCCGGTTGGGAGAGCAATCATTGCAGCTTGGAGCACAAAACATCCTAGATTATTTCCTTTTAGCAATCCTGTCGCATCGAACACTCCCCCGGTGAGATCCGCAAAATCAACTCCGGTGAAAGTATCGACCCCATCGGTGTTTCCTCCAACAGAAAGAAACTCTGGATGAGCGAGGCCGATAGAGGTAGCCTCACCAAGGGCCGAAACCAATCCGTATTCATCTCCTATGGCACGTTTATACCAATTGTCCGGTATACGTTCCTGTCCGGGAGTCTTCGAGGACCTCCAAGATTAACTTTTGGACTGCTGGTAACAAGAACGGCCACTTACATACACCAAGTCCTCCTCCGGGCCTGTGATTGAAAAGAATGACTTGAGTACCTCCCGATCTAGCCTTCCCTCAGGATATTCCTGGCTCTTATTCGCCATAAAGCGGAAGGTAAATTGGTAGGCGGCAGGTTGGACGATTAAGCCACTGATGGGACCGTTGAAAAAATACTGGTTGTTGTCGATGGACTGCTGGAATCGCGATAAGCGGAAGGCCGTAAGGACATCGATATCGTAGTTGACTTTGGACGGGTCCGATACGTTGGATTGGAGGTTGTAGAGCTGAAGGAATTGGGACATTTGGACATTGTAATTATTGCCGCTAAGCAGAGTCGATTAGACAGGTATGATTTTTGCTTTCAAGCTGAACCCACTACTCGTCCAGATCTCCTCTTGTTGGTGAAACGTCTGCCTCGTAGTTGTTGTGCGAGCCTGAGAGCCCTTTTCCAGAAAGAAGAGGGCCAAGGATGGAATCTTCTCCTTTTCCTATTGAGAAAGATAGAGGCAGGATCTCCCCGTCGATTAGAGCACCGTAAGCACTGAGGATCAAGGCGAGGTCTTTGCCCATCCCGAAAACTACCAACAAAGGGATTACGATAGGTTCTATAAGGACTGAATTTCGATAACCCTGTACCTTCGTAAGTGCCCTGCACAAATTGCTCAATGGTTGCGATCCCTTTTCGAGGGATGTAACCACTACAAAGGCATGAACAAGCAGCGTAGGAAACTTATTTCTAAAATCGCTTACTGATTAGCCATGGCATTCAAACCAGGACACGGACCACGAAAGTCGCCTGGGCCAGGAGGAGCAAAAGCGTGTTGGCCTGTTGTTGAAACGTGTTGCAGGGCGGCATCAAAAGCAACAGTGCGTTCCTCAACTGGAGGATGTGCACTATGGTAGGCATCGGCTAGAGAGGAATTGGACGCGTTACGAGCTGCCAGCATCTTGTTTGCCATTGGGCAGACAGCCATTGCATTTCCAATAAGAGCCAATAACGATAAGATACGATGAGATGATTTCATCATGGGCGAGCTATACGAGCGGAACACTGAGCACAAGCAGCTTATAAGGGAGCAAAGACACGACGTACATTGGGAACTGGTTCGAAATGAAAGAGTGCAATGGATTTTTAAACACCTCTCTTGCCTGTTTTAAGTCCTGATTAAGAAAATAACGAAAATGAACCCAAAAGTCAGATAAAACTGCTCAGATGAACACTTTTATGGTCGATCGCGTCGTCGAAATTGTGAAATTTGGCCAATTAATTATGCCCGAGATGTCCGTCGAGCACAAATATTGGCAGACAATACCGAACTGGGTGACGACGCTGTATAATTCAGACCTAAAGAGAAATGCATCGTTGACAGAGCTTACGGTTAACAGTTGATGTACCCCAAGTTCCGACGTCAAATTTTCTTGTAATGCAGACTAGTAGGAAGACGACGAAGCATGCTTTCCACTCGAGCTACCTGCGCCACAGCAGCATGCAGACAGCGACAGCCTCTAAAATTGTAGCCTTCTCAGTAGTCAGTACACACACAGAGGAATCACAGACTCAGATAAGCATGCTTATCCATCTCGAATTTTCGTTCTAACACACCCGCAACCGTGCATGGAAATGGTTCGATCTATCCACGCCAGTAAGTATATCGGTTCGGTTAACATAGATCAATCTCTTACGGAGATGTACACGACGCCAAAAAGGAGTAATTACTCATGCTAATGTCCCGGAATCGGTACACGTACACCTTCACTCTCCATCCTCTTCTTGTCATCCTCAGTCGCACCGAATAGTTCCAACAATCTATCCTTTCCAAGTCCACCATCTTCATCTTGGTCTTTGACAAACATCAACGTAGTCTCTATCGCATTCGGCTTGCCCAATCGTGGATCCGCGCCACGCTCCAATAGAAGACGTACAAGCTCATCTCGGCCTTGCGAAGCGATACGCTTGAAGACTACTCCAGCAATGATGGATTGTCCGGCGTCATTAAGCCGGTTGGGATCTCCCCCGCTGTCAAGTAGAGCACGAGATAACGCAACTGATTTTTCCGGAGGAGAGCTATAGGCACAAAGCATCAGGAGTGTGTTGCCTAGAAAGAAAAGAAGATTCAGCGTTGGATTCTAGGCTAGTGTACATAGTTGTACCTTGATGATTAGTCAGATTAGGTGGTAGACCTGCCTCAATGGCAGCAAGGAGTGAGCCATCTGGATCTCCAGCACGAGCGACGTCAAACATTCGATTCGCAAATGCGACAGTATCTGCAGGCAGAGCAGAAGGGTCTGGCGTTGTCATCGGATCTTGAACTGGATTCGCTGCAGCCTACATATTGGAGTTATTTTCATGAACAAAAGTCAAATATTCAGGAAAACACTAAACCATTGCTTTGAGTACGTGAAGAGTGGTTCTCGAAGTCTGCTTGCGTTGAGCTCGAGCTAACAGTGTGTGGGAGCTAAATAGAGGAGATGACCGTCAGTGCAAAGTATTCACCGCCGTTGAATTCTTCTTCCAGTCATGGTGATCATCGTCTGCGTTGACCCATGACCAGAAATGAACGCCGGCCCGAAATTCACACAAGTATCCTACAAAGCGCCCATGCATTTCCTTTCTATAGACTATGACCACTCGCCTTCCGAAACTCGTTGCTTTCGATTTAGAGTGAGTATGTCGTTGTGCCATTTACCAAATTGCTCTTATAATGGACGGTCGCTGAAGTTACACTCTTTGGGACTTATGGATAGATACCCATGTAACAGGTCAGTTTCCTGTTCATCTTGGATTATCGGATTAACTCACATTCTTGTACTTTAGGGCCTCTTCATCGAGACAAAAACGCTCTCAATGAAGTACTAGACAAGTCAGTTATGGCTTTGAAATGCTTGCTGTAATTATCATAATATATTCAGGCACAACACGCCAATATCATTCTACAAACACGTTCCACAAATCCTCCATCGACTACGAACGGCAGAAGTAACGATTGCCGCTGCATCAAGGACCTCTGCCCCAACTAAGTCTGTCTTTTTGATCTGCCCTACATCCAAAAAGCACTTCGATTCTTATTAGAACCCTACCCACATACAGAGCACGTTCGGCACTCACACTACTCCTTGTGCCTCCAATGGAGGGTAGCAAAGAAGGAGCGGTGAAAGCTATAGATTTCTTTGATCAGTTAGAGATATATCCTGGTTCGTCGATTCGTGCTCTTGTGTGCTGGACGTAAATTCACTTGTCATCCATCTGACGCAGGTTCGAAGCTCACGCATTTCAAGAAACTACATCAGAAAACTGAAATACCTTACTCTGAAATGGTATCCCCTTTATCATTGTTTTCTGTCCTGGTTTAACTGAAATTTTTTCCACCGCAGCTATTTTTCGACGACGAACATAGAAACAAAGAAGTAGAACAATTAGGTGAGTCTTGTATGCGTATTTATTTATCTATTTTTTTTTGATTTTTTCCCTCCTATTAACACCTACGCTGTCCACACCAGGCGTCACTTTTTGCCTCGTCCGAAATGGCTTGGACGATCGGACTTTTGAGCAAGGGCTCGAAGAATGGAGGAAGAGACATCCTGTGGAGGTTATTGAAGATGATGCAGGATCGACGTCGTAGACTGCATCATTATATATTCAAGTTGTCTTCTAGGGTGACCAATTCTTAAAGAGGTACATCGGATTGATCATCAATGACCTAGTCTGGTTGTGTTTCTGCTACTGATTCGAAAATGAAAGGAAGAGCAGTCCGCAAGGTATCCTCAGTCATCAATGAGTTTTATTGGTCTCCTCGAGAGGCACAATCTATCCTATCAATACTTTAATCGAAGTTTACCGTTACCAACAGCAAACATGGGACTGTCAAGTACTCCTTATAAGTAATCTCAAATTGAAAAACATGAATTCACCAATCATCCCAATCCATCGAAAAATCATACTTATGTATCTCTTCAACCGAGGCCTGAAGAAGATGTGTAGGCAGTTGCTCACGGATTTTATCCATAGGGCTTCACGAGCGGATAGTGAGACTTCAGCCCATTCAACAGACATTCTTTGAAATAAGTCAAGGATAAGTATCCAGAACTAGATGTTCTATATGCTACGTGCGTGTGCCGACTCAGTCAGTTCAACTTGAGCTTCTGGATGAGCATTGTAACCACTTACCACACACATCCCATGAATGACTTGTCCACTTGCCAAACATCAGCTTTGAACAGACAATAATGGGACACGGAAAGGAAAAGGGCACATATAGATGTCCCAAGGGAGTGACGGTCCACTAACAGTGCGAGTCACTGGATCGCAGTCTGGCGAGAACCGGACGGCCCACTCAAAGTCAATGATATAGTATCGGGGACGTAGGAAGTCTTGACGTACTTCTTCCTTCCATGCCCCCATCACGATTCACGACGCGAGCTGAGGAAGTTACTTAGGAGAATGACCTGTATGAATGATTCAAACTTTGAGCGATAGTCTGGACCTGAGCGAAACGGTATCGTACACGGTGCGCCACAAAGTGATCATGCAGAAATCCAACGCCCTAAGGAGATGGTCCAGAACATTCATGATAAATCAAAGGCAGAAACACACCCTCCATAATTGCCGCAAGAGCATGGGGTAGCAGTTGTAGACTACGCATGAAATAAACAGACTACCAACAAACCCGAATACCAAGTTTGTCACAATGCATGTCATAGAGCAAAGGCAAAGTATGGTTCCTATCGATGCCTGCTAATGTTCCCGTGACAATCGCGCGCAGGACGTCGACACAGGTCCCTTATGGCTCCGTCGCTCAAGAGAACGATCAACGCGTCGGGATTATCCTTCGTACGTGCCGGAAAATGTGTAGGATGGAGAAGAAAAAGAAAAAGTAGATCAAATTGCGTATCGAGCAAGAGACGCGTCAAAAAAAAAGCAGCGCTGGACTCACTTGAGTCAGTACTAAACACGCTACATGACGACTTCGCACTGTATTCGTTCTCATAACTAAATCCGTCTGGAGCGCGAGGATATTCATTGGGAGGGTTATGATCGTATCCGGAAGCGATCACTGCACACAGAGTGTACCCGTTGTGATTGAAATAATGTACTGGCCGCTATCATCATCTTATCAATATCTCAGACCGCTTTAAAATCATATCTTTCCAGGCCGCACACACGTAGAGGTAGCGTGTTAGTCCCTGGCTTTCTCCATTCACATCCTCTTCCATTTACACTACCACTACCCAGCGTACCACATCTCCTACGATTCATGAATCCTCACTGCTTGAAGCCCGGCACTTATCGCCTCATCAACCTCCAAAGCCACACAGCTTTTGATCTTTCTGAAGGAGACGGAAGGACTTTGATAGGTTCGTTCACATTCCGACAAATTTCCTTGCTCTCAAGTCACATTCCTTCATCTCATCTCTAGGCTGGACCCAACACAATAAACCCAATCAACAATTTATCTTCACCCCCCTCGGACACGGCGGAGGCTACCTCATTCAGAACGCATGGAACTGCAACTATGTCACGGTCGAAGACGGGATTTGTACCGGCATCTCAGTTGTAGGGAGTGGTTTTCCTGCTACGTGGGTTGTAGAGGAGATTGATCATGGGAAGCATGATATTACTGGGCTGACGGGAAATTGCTTTCGAATCCGTTGGCCTAATAGCCGGTATGTGGTTGATATGGAAGGATATGGGTGTGATAAGGATGGAACAAGAGTAAGTTTGCAGCATCTATACCTTTTTCCCGTGGTGAAGCCGTGTACCTGTAGATCCAGCTTGCCTACGAGCAATACCCTGTCCATCCATGCCAGGTCTGGCGATTCGAGGAAGTGGAGTCATCTGTCGCACTTCTAACTCGTGGCATTGGGCACGATTTCACTGGTGATCTCTCTAATTCCGAGTCTGATTCTGAGTCCGATTGGGAAGGATCAGGTCAGGATGGGGACAATGACATTGACTCCGAAAATGACTCGGACGACGAATTCCACGACGCGTCCGAAGATGGACTCGAGATCTCCCTTTTGCAAGTTGAATTGCCGAATTCAAGAGACGCTGAACACCATCTAGGAATGACCACCGGGGATGTCATATGGAGAGCCGTTGAAAATGACTCGGAAAGATGTAAAACGAGTTTGAGGAAGACTTGGTCCACTAGTACAACCATGACGACCACGACGGTATTTGCTGCGAGTCGGAAGAACCTGCTGGAGAAGGTGTTGTGAGTAGACGACATCGCCTGATTCAGTTCACGGCGGGTAGAGTTTGGCAGTATATTGATACTTTGAGGATACGATAGTAGATAGATCTCGGCGTGTTCTCCATAGCTGCAATACCGAGGGAATGGTTATTTTTGCTTTCCATTGCTCAAATTTGAGAGGAATCATTGAAGCGCCGCCATCATTGACTTGCTCGACATTTGACTGGTATCTCTGGCTCTCTCGCACACAGAATGAATATTTACATCGTGTTTGATTGTGCTCTTGAGCAGATCCCATTCGTTTGCGTAACGCTTGCTGGAGGTACGGTAATCCAAGTTTTTTTCACAGCTGAACTCGATGCTGCAACAGTCAGGCCCAGCTTGCCATTTTATTATCTTCCATGCAAATGACAGTGATATTGCTGCGATAGATAGTGGTAAAGAGCTTGAAGTTCGTGAGATTAGTCTCTCGAGTCGATGCACAGACTACTGTTGTGCCACGTGGTCAAGTTTTGCTTACCACCGATTTTGTAATGCTACTTCCCGGTAGATCATGTCTAGTACCACTGCCTTTGCAGGTTTCTCTGTGTGTTCGAAGGTAGAGCACAATGGTAACTCATTAATATCATAGACATCTATCTAACCTACTCAGTTAGTCGCTTGATTTAGAAGTTGAGCTTGACCAGCGAATGAATGCTTCCACAGCTATCCAACGGTCTTTTTCCAACAAGATGTCACTTTCATGTGGCCTGTGCACGTTACTGGAGGCTGCTCTGGAGGAACTTGGACCATTCCTCACTACATAGCCAGCGGCAATGCAATCCGAGCCATTGTTCTTTTCTCCCATGTGCTCGCAGGTTTTATGGCATGTCTTGGATTACTATCGAGGCTCATTCATTTACACAAGACGTCAACTCTAACAACGGGGAACTCAATGACATGCAATGCTACTGGGGATTGACCCTCACGGCTGGCATGGGATACAGTTGAGCTGGGAGGAAATCCCTCGCCGGGTTAGTTTTGCTCGGCCATGGTCTGTGTTTGCCTTTTTCCTAAAATATCCCAGTCAGTTCAACTCATTTTTAGTGAACAGCTTGACTCGCTGAGAAGTTTTTCTACGTTTCGATACTGCTCTGAGGGGCTGGTCAGATTGTCCCGTCGCCACTAGAATGACCAGGAAATCTTGAATTCGCCAAAGTTCGTAGTGGAAGAGGCAAATCGCTAGCTTATTTTTCCTACCCTCAAGCTCCTGGCTAACTATTGAGACGGTAAAGTTATAAAAGTGCATTTTTCGACCTCAATCATGGCCCTTATTCAATTCAACCAACGAACCATGCTTTCTCCGATCAGCATTTGTATAGGCAAGGTAAAATCCCGACCGCTCGTTATCGAACTGATGCGGACAGGCCACAAACCTCATTCTGGAAGTTAGGTCACCTCTGCGGACAATGGTATAAGAATTGGCTCCTACAGTGCCAAATCCTTCAGTTCCCTCCTTTCGAATTCCGCTTCTTGAATATAAGAAACTCCTCGAGCTCGAACAGTCTCCACAAACTCCAACAAATCCTTCTTTTGCCTTGGTTAGTCCCGATTTCTCAAGATTCTTCGATGATACGATAGTCTTACCCTTCGACTTTCCTGTAGATCCCCTATGGCTGAATCTAGAATGCTTGTCTTTGAAGCCAACCCTCAGAAAGCATCTATCCTCACACGGGCAGAGGAGAACCTTGCTCGCGACCTTTTCGCCAATTTCGACAGCGCCTGGGACCATCCTGCCCTACAATCCCGTCTCAGACAAGCACGTAGCCAACCTGGTGAAAGTGCATCGACTCTGAACGGTATGACCTTATTCGGTGTCATCTGGTCCTCCTCCAAGCGTCCAGAATTTCAGAAATCACAAGTCGTCTGGAAGGCGATGCGCGCGAAACTCGAAAACCACGGTGTCCTTCCGAGGCTTGTTTTGGAGTTCAACGCGTACGTGACGAGAAATGGAAAGGCGCATTGGAGGCGAATGGAAAAGTCTATATCTACAGAGGTTCAAGGCCCGTTGGGCCACAGCATTTCGAGCGCTTGGAAGGACCATGAGAAGCAACGTAGGGCGAGGGGAACGAATTCCCTTGTGAATCCATCCTCTGAGCCTCCTCCAGCGAAATTCTTTGTCCGTGAACGCCCTCTTCCTCCTCCAGCGCCTGAAATCGGGAGTTCCACGACCTCCTCATCTTCATACCCGTTCACGCGATCTTCTAACCTTTCCCAAGAACGCCATTCTAGCTATAATGGACAGCAAGAGCTTGTTGGCCAGGGACAATTTTCTCATTCGTCGTTTCCTCATCCAGAAATCCGTCCACATTCCTCACTCTCGATAGGCTCTTATGCACCTTCAGCACCAGCGCAGATAAACTCGATATTCGGTGTTGATGAAACAAGGCAGACACAGACGTTTGACCAAGCGTATCCCTCCATGCCTGGCGTTCAGTATCAACATGAACGTCTCGCACACCCTCTGTATCCTTCTTCGCCATTCGGTCCCAACAGTATCCCTCGAGAAACCCAACGGGCTGCCACATATGGGGCGATTTCTGGTCCTTCCAATTTAGCTTCTACTCGCTACTCGTCAAATATCCCGCAAACGGACTCGTTCTCCTCTCAGGCGTATCAAACCGAATCGCTTCCTCCGCCAATGGGTTACTCCTCGTTTTCTTCTCCCTCCTTCAATCCGACGACGGCTTACAACCTTGCGTCCGTCCCGCCTCAAGTTGACCATAGAAATGACTATAACTTGCAGTCGGGCAACACATACGCGAGAAATAGATATGAGGGTACACAGAACGAGAATGGGCAGAGCTTCGAATATGATGGAAGACTCGTTCATAATTCTGGTTATGGTGACGGTCGTGCCGCTTTTCAGTCGAATCGGAGTGTAGATGAGAGTGAAGCCTTCAAAGCGTTTTGCCCGTCGTACGATACAGGTTCGTCGAGCTATGAGGGCAATTATCAAGGATATTGATATTAAATCTGGTGAATGGCAATGGGGGCAGAAGTATTAGTGGTTTTTCTCTTTTGGATTGCGCCATGGACATACGTTATCGTGTAGACCTCAGCGCGGAAGACTGGACGTTGTGTATTATGTAGCTCTGTAACACTAGACTTTTTTTCGGTAGACACTTTCTGAGAGGGGGGAGCTTTGATGGAGTGAAGTTTTTCTTATATGTGAAATTATCTTCTGTACTCTTAGTTTAGCAGGTGTTGTTCAATATTTGTATTGATACTTTGCCTTTGTACATCGTTGCTATATATTTCAATCGACAGATATCACTATTTGACGGGTATGCGTGTTAATACAAGGACCCACATATCGGGTAACCATATATATATACCCAACGAAAAGGGAGCTGCTGCATGGACATTCGACGAGTTACTCAAATTGTCAACCATATGAGTTTCGAGTCAAAACTAAAAAAACTTTAAATCCAGGTTTTATGGTATTTCCGATCGGGTTCAGTCAACAGAGGGGCGTGAATCTAACCGTAGTGATTCGATGTAAACGCAACGCGTAGCAACCGTCTGGATGAGGGATTTTAAAAGACGGTGTAAACGTTTTTTCAGAGTCTAGCGGAGACGAAAAGAACAAGAGACAAATCGGGAACTTATGGCGTTAGGCATATCAGCATTGATTCAAGTTTGACTGTCCTATCATCGAGAGGGCAGGGAGTAGGGCGGAGTATTCTGACAGGAACGCGATTGCCGTTGTGGTCATCGCCTTTCCGATAATTTTCAGGCTGAATTCGACGACAATATTTACCAGTAAGTTCGGACTGCAACTATGGTTAGGGGGTTGAGTTGGAGGTTTCAATTTTGTTAGTCTCAATTACACTTTTCAGTATTCCTCCGCAATCAAAATTGAGATGGTCAGGATGTTAAACATACTCTATTAGGTATCTAAGCAAGAGATGAAGAACATCCCTTGGCCAAGTAGCTGTCACAGGTGCGTAATACTGACTATTACTAACCTTTGAAGTTACAGGTATATTAGTTGCCCTTCGAGTAGCTCCGTGAACCGAGCAGACGAATTCTAGCAACAAGCCACAGTTTGATCTCGGCAGTATACCCAACCTCTCTTTGGTGCGCTGAAGTCTTGGTGGCCAGCGTTACTCAGCAGAACGGGTGCCCGGATTTAACGGATAAGGCCGGTTGGGGTCAGTACCCTCTCGCCCTTGCAGTGGTGATGGTACTTGATAGCCCCCGGCACCGGCTTGGAAACCGCAATGTAGGCTCTTGTATATCATAAGATTTAACGGGTAAGACCGGTCGGGGTCAGTACCCTCTCGCCCTCAGTGGTGATGGTACTTGATAGCCCCCGGCACCGGCTTGAGAACCGCAAAGTAGGCCCTTGTATATCATTAAAGGGCACCGCAGTTGGCTGGGGTTCCAAATGAAGTTCTCGTCTGAGCAAACATAGCGTGGTGTAGGTTGATTCAGAATATCGCAAGCTCGGTTCATTCGAGCAACTCGAAATTGGCTTCTTTTTTTTTTTTTTTGGCAAATCAAGTTACTTCGACTCGTACCATCGTTAGTACAACCAAGCAGACTTGGGAGTATCCGAGCGACGCGAGTATTGAGAAGAACATCCAGATTACTCCGGGCGAGGAATTCAACCGCAAGGAATTCAAGCGCAAGGTATGATGTCGCCGAACTACTTCGTCTCTCTTGTGTATTCACAGTTTTCTGAAGCCAAGCTGAAGGACAGCAAATCATAAGCCTGAAAATAATAGTAGAGGAAGGAAAAGGCTCTGTTTCACCGTATTCAGAGAATTTCCCGGATAATCATCCTCATTATAATGAAAGGCACATTCGAGTTCATGCACAGCATCAAAGGGGGTAACCATGGTGTCGATATATGTCGGAAAACTGGGGAGAGACAGCATGTATACCCGTAAAGCTATGTACAGAGGGATCAAATTGACCAGTAATGTTGTGGCGGTTTGCGGGAGGTTCAAATCGTTCATTCTGTGAAGTAATCAACTCGAATGATCACTCATACTATACCTATAACACTCACCAGTTCAAGGAAAGGTTGTATATTATCCCAAGACCATCTATCATCCCCAGTGACTGCCGCAGAACGATTATAATTATCCGCAGATCCACGAGTGTAGAACATTCCAAGGTGAAAATTTAGGAAATATGATTGCGACAGAAAGGACGAGGATATACTCACTGACGAAACTGCAACCACCGGGGATGAAGCCTCTCATGATGGGATTGGACCTTGGTGCGGTTGTTCAAACCTTTCTGAACAGTCGATGTATAATTCCAATCATACTGGGGCTTAATGTTGAGAGAGAGAAAAGGAACGTCGATTCCAAACGCATCGATGTTGCTGCAAACAATTATCATTATTCGCGTGGGTCAGAGGACACGCTTGACACAGAAGCTCGCAAAGAGGAAAGAATTCAAGGAAATTCAAGGGTGTCCGAGATCAGAAACAAAAAGATCATAGGCGCGGAAGGAAAAAGAAAAGGCACTATGAATGTACGACTCGGAGTAAATTGGAAGATGTACCTTCTACCAGCTTCGAGTACAAGCACTGAAACCGGATTTATAATTGAGCACGCCTATTGTGTACAGCACAGTATACTGTATCCGCATTGAGAAATGTGTGAAAACCGATCGTTCAGACACTAAGAAAGACCACCAGACCTCTCTGATTTCTGCTGTTCGTCGCAGGGTACAGTGGGTGGGAGCTTGTCCGTTTGCGGATTTTTCTACCGAGTTACCATGTTGTAGCTAATGATAGTCAGGCATTCGATCTTTTGAAGCTGCAGTACTTACTTCACTGACACTCGTGGACATTGCCGTGATTGCCATCGATACCCATGGATTGAAATCTGAGCTAGGCTTTGACTTCCACCGTCGGCGCCCGCCGCGACTACAACGTGGAAGCGTATATATAAAGTAAAGTACCAAAGGCTGGACCTCTGACGATCGCTGGTCTGTTGCCAACTATACGCTTGCCTTTGCTGGTCAAAGAAGAGGTAAGGAGTATGGTGTTAACAGTTTTGGCTATAAACCCACTGACGTTTTTCTGTTTTTTACGTGCTTCACTTCTTCGCAGCCTCTGACACCCCAAAACAAACACCGACGTAAAATTACCACACATGCGCTACACGCTGCCTATCCTTACCGCCTTTGGCACCTATGCCCTCTTCATTCTGTACTTCGTTTCCACTGTATGGAACCCCATGGCTCGACCTCTGTTTGTGACGAGGGCAATGACAGTGAGTGCTAAGCCATAGCCTGAGCTGTATTCAGAATTTGTAACGACCGACTAGGCAACTCCAACTCTCTCTCAGTCTGTGCATAATTTGGTATCCCGGAGGGATGGAGTGACTGCAAAAGTCACATATACAGATTCTTCATCCAAATTGAACGACAAGGACGCGAAGCAGGCGAAAGCTCAGGTCCAGCAGCTTTTGAATCTTGTTACAGGCGACAAGGTGGAAATCGATGACGGAAAAACTGTACCGGGGGTGCGACGTGAATTCAAAGTCATTTTCGAAGGTTGGTCACAGCAGACAGGAGTATTATATGGAAAAGTAGGCGCACCAGACATGATGGGCTTGACAGCATCGTTGAAAACAGATTCGAATGTGTTATTCTACAAGATTGTGAACGGCATGCCGACTGTGGTCAGTGATACACAGTATTTTCCTTTAGCATTATTTCATCTTTTTTTGAATCATAGTTTCCTGGTCATTGAGATGGTGTCATGGTCAAGGTCGGGGTTTTCAAGGAAAGGTAGAACTCCGATGATGTAAGCTGAAATAGGGGTATGTGACCTTATGTGACCCATCTCACATGGCGCTGAACTCTTATGGCATTCTGTTCTAAGTAATGACGACCTTGTTTTCGAACCACCATCCTGGCTATATCTGCTTTTCTGCTGCTGCAGCGAATGTCAATCAAATACATCTGATTCGCGGTGTGCAGATGTTCCGGGGTGATGCCCAAAAATATTTGCATCTTGAAGCTTGAAGCACCACCATATTGTCGAATGCTTGTTGTGTTCAACCTACAACCCGGAATCGATTGAGCGCTGTTACTGGGGTGTCGAATTGCCAAGTTGTGTCTCCGCAATTGACATTTCCTCGATATTCGACGGTGAACTGAACTCGGATTCTGTGTTCTGTGTTTATAGGCTGAGTAAGCTAGGTCTGCAGACTACAAGACATTTGCTGCTATCTCACGCGAGTAGATCCTAAATGATATTAAGGCTCCTAATTTGGTAGTCATACCGCTGCTCTTCTCATGAGGAAGAATCGGCAACGCCTTCAACTATTTGGTACTCAAGTTAATTTTCTGATCTCTGTGATTCTCTTCCCGATGTCCCCTTTTTCTGTTCTGCCTAGGGCATGATTCTGAACACTCAGATCAGAGTTTCTTCGATGGATTTAGAGTTTGATCCTTCTCAGCGGGCTTGGAGTTTGTTGGGTTCAATGAACATCGAAGATCGAAGACACGTCACCACCCACAATAGTCCTGGCCGCACGTTTTTGTAGGCGTTTTGTGTTCTTCCGCTATATCTCGGGTGCGGAAAGTGCTAGTGTGCCAGTCATGCTCGGCGATTTTGGAAAAACCCGGCAAGGGTGATAAGATTCTATCCTTCGCTCGTCAGACCATTGCCTTCACGGTGTCCGATGTAATTTCTGCATGGTTGGCTCTATCGAGTAGTAGTACATCGACGCAGGCCTTCACGCTCTTGTCTCCACCGAAAGCTACTTGACTTGGTAAGTTTCTATGCTACTAAAGTTCATTTCTAGACTGAAAAATCCCTATCTACTCGTAGCAAATTCGGTGCAGCGTGTCCTCTGATTGTTCCCGCTAGTAGGACCGTATCATGAGTTCCATGCTTTGTTTGGCTCCCACTCGACGCTATCCTTTCTCCAGCTTCATGACGCTGGTTAAACCTGCTGGAGGCGCAAGCTATCGCAACTAAGACTGGTATGGGAACTTTGAAATGCCTAGATCTGTTTCAACTGATTCTCGCAGTAGAAATAGAACCTTTTTGAAATAGAACCTTTTTCCTCTTTTTTTTCAAAACCAAAGTGGAAGTCACGCTCTGCACTGCATGCAATCCCTTCGGGGCCGTCTGTCATAAGTCGGAAAGGTGTTTTCATTGCTTCCTCGCTTTATACGTATTCAGTCACTCTAAAATGGTATCAGAATATGTCCGCGCACTGCTCTTCCATCTTTGGGCTGTTTGTCATTAATCGGAGGGGCGTGTTCTGCTACTATTTTCATTCGTGATGCATATACCTTTACATCCTTACACCCTGACACTAAACCGATGGAGGCTGTCTGGGCACTGCATTTTCTATCGGTAGTCATGATTGGAGAGGCGCTTTCCATAGCTGCTCAATTGCTATTCCATCTCCTTTTTTGTTTTTTTCTACCTTTTTTGCCTCAAAGAATAGAGCATGCCGTCCTGAAACTATCAGTCATTAGTCGGAGCGGCCTGTTTCATGTTTTCCGAGCTATCTTTATCCAATACGTACAAATTCCTCGCTGTTATGCTTGTTGTTTAATGTTCAAGGGGAGTAGATAATGGAGAACATTCACGCACTGCAGTCCCTCACCTCTCGAAGCAGTCAGTCATTAGTCGGGGAGGTGTTCTTCCTACTACATCCGTTCAAAATCCGATTGTTATTTAAGGACAAGGACAAACCTATATTGAACATCTTCGTCGCTGGTGTATCTGCTCCGTTGTTTGATTAACTAAGAAGCTTTAAATCTTCCACAATCGCTCTTTGTTTCAAACAAATGCTTGTCTTAATGTACATGTATTCGGTGGAGTTGTGATAGCATTGTTTACAATAAGCAATAATATAATAACAAGGATGTATGAAATTACTGCTGCCAAAGATTAAAGGAGCGTGGAAGTACGGATTGCAATTCAGAGTTGGAAAGAGAACTGTGGCAAATATACAGAATTCAAAGCGACTGGAGTTCAAAGTTGTGTCAGGGTTTGTGAGCGAGGCTTGTGGACTTCAAGAGAATTATCTTGCGGCATACATGCTCTTCTGCCTGTCTCCATATCTACCCCAAATTAGATTAAGAATGTGTCTATACGTCTTATGAACGCAGCGGATAACATGGTTTATTTTGCTACTTGAATCTTGATACTGTCGCCAACCTTTTAACGCCTATCAGTAACATCGAGACTGCTTGGAGACCTCTTTGTGTGAATCAATCAAAACCGATTATGTTGTGAGTTGAACGTAAAAATCTGTAATCTGTATGTCATATTACTCCTTATCATAAGACTTTCGTAGGACCTTTATGTACTAAGTCATGTTCAATTTTCTGTACTCACAGATGGCGAGAAAGTGGCTAAGCTAAGAAAGTCAAAAAAGCACATTGAAGTATGACATGGTAAACAATGGACGCGAAAAAGAATGTCCTGATCAATTTCGAGTAGCCTCAAAGGGAAGATCAATGCTTTTGCTTTTTTGGAAAGTCGACGGTATATAATCATGAGGGATTGGACTCAATGTGCGCGTTGTCAGTCTCTCTGCCTTACTCCGTTCCAACGTCGTCTACTGATCATGATTCGGAGTTCCCGGTCAGCACGCTTGAGCAAGTGACCGCGTCTCAGCCGAGGCGTTTTCACACGCCTGAGCAACATGCCACTCAACCACCACAAGTACAACCCTCACACTCGTCCTCATCTCAAACCCAACCTGTCTATTTTCATACTCCTGCTACAAAACTCAAGGCTGCCGTCTCTGGTGCTTTCCGTAGTGCTTCAAACTTGCAAGGGAGAAGAATTATCATCGTTGACCGCGACGTGCCTAAGATGATCCCGGAAATTTTTCTGCAGGATTATCTCGACCATGTTTGGCCTTCACTACCGCAGTCTCTTGATAATCAAACTGATAGTATCCTGAGAATTCTGGAGGATAACGCTACCATTGACGTTTCCAATGATCGTTGGGTTGCTTTTCCGGTGGATCCCGCGAATGCCAATCGAGGCGAAGTCTTTCAGGGCCTCACGACCATTTTCAACGCCGTTACTGCCGCTGCAAAACAGATAGATTCTTCGCTGGAACAGACGTTCAGTCTCATAATCAACGGCAATGTCGCCATGTATTCAGATCGAGGCGCCAGTTCAAGACCCAATGGATTCACCACGAAAGATCAAAAGCAGACAGAGCGGAAAGAAGCAGGAGACATTTCCAAGGCAAAAAACAAACGATGTTCTGTGTATGACCTAGCGAATCCTCATCAGTTCAAATTGCGCGACCGCCAAAATGACGAGGATGATGTGCGTATCGGTCTCTATTTTTGCTCAATTTCACTCTGAGATCCTTGGACAGGGATTTGGCAAACTCGTCTACGACATGGATCAAATTCTTGCTTGGATCCTTGTAGGCGCTTTACTTTCGGAACCACAATTGAAAACCGCGCTACTCGTCTCTGGCTCCTCAGTCGCGTAACATTACTGAGGACAAAGCCTTTCGATTTCATAAAGGTAGGTTTGTGTGTGCATTTCTCTGATTGCTGGTTCTACGGGCGGGACCGTCGCCAACTAGTTGTTGTCTTGCTTTCTCTAGCGTTCTCAGCTATGAACCAGACGGGCTGGGATCCAACTATCAAGTTATCCCATCTAGACAAGTCTGGTCAACGACAATACGAAATCAAGATCAATAACAATTCCTAGACTACAGTCGACGTTCTTTCGGATTCTGCAGCTGACAGTCCTCTCGGGCGTGCTACCAGGGTATGGAAAGTAAAAGATTCTAGTGACAACATACGTAGGTGAAGTCAACAGCAGTCTCTTTCAAGTGTGAATGTTTAACGAAATAGAGGACACGATCTTGGTGTATCGTCTTTGAGGGCATTTCGTCCTCAATTGCGGATAATCCATTTAGCATCCTTTGTCGAGGATGAAGGTTGTTGGATTGTTGTATGCCGTCAGAATTCTGGCAAAGTCCAGCAACGGTTGCGGAGTGTGAAACAGAGTCCTTATCAGTAGGCATACGCTCTGTTTCTCGACAGGAGATGGTGCCTTTGGAGTAATGAGGTATACCATTTGGGCTTTGCTCAAGTCGAAGTTGCGGAGCATGACGGAGCCGGTATCGTCTTCTTCGCCACCAACGCGCACTCGGCAGTACGCCATTGGTCTAAGCATACGTTTTTCGAGCTGCACATCATAACTATATTCCTCTCTCAACGCCTTAGCGTCTGCAAGAATCGTCTCCCGAATTTTGTGTTCTTCCAGGCGATCAGACTCTGGCCAAACATCCTTGAGGACACGTATGTTGTCACTAGAATCTAGCAAGACTGGAATGAGGCATTGATACCATACTCGGAGGCAAGAAAGATGGGAGAGAAAGCCGAGAAAAGGGGCATTCAAGTCCAGCAAGCGAATTGAGATACTGGACATTGCCAAGTCATGATGTAAACTAAGAATACGATTTGTGATAGTACATTCATTGGATCCAACACGTTTCGTCGTCATCGAATCCGCGCATCCTAACAACTAATCATGAATCGACGCTGATTGTACCATCGATGAGGTACAGTACACCATTCGACGCCTATAAGATAACAGGTTTGTGAATAATGCTCGAGAAACCTTATAAATTCTACGCACTTGCTTCATGCTCAGAATGCGAATGCCATCATCAATCGTGACTCTCTGCCAGTCCTCATTGCCTTGCCCGTCACCAGATGATGAAGTGAGCGAAACAGATTTGCCGTGTAGGAGGGTGTCGTATGTTGTCGTAGGAGCTGGGTAAGTTAAAGGAGAGGTCTGGATAGAGAAAATAGTCAAAAGATGATAAGACGAAGCAGGAGACAGAAGGATATGGAGAAGGTAGGGTATACGTCGATTCCAGACGCGGACATTATCGCAGATGAGAAAAAATAGATGCGATGAAGTTTGTGTAACGGTTGTCGATCTCACGGAAGATGGAAAAGAAGAAAAACGTACGGGAATGATATGGGCTTCAACCCATCTTTGGACATTGTCCTTCGATTTTTTATAAAATTCCTCCTCCGAAATCGTAATGTCCTCGTCATTGTCTTTGGGCGAAGGTCCTTGGTGTCTACACAATACATTGATGTAGTCAGAGTTTGAGCTCTAAAGCTTACAGGTGGTGGATAATTAGAATAAGCTTACGGTTTCCTCGCAAGCGCCATGACAGCCTTATTCGTAGGCACAAGAAGCGATAACCCATTCCTAGCACGTCCTGATGTCTCCGCAAAGCTCGCCGGCTCGCTAAGAAACTCACTCAGAGCTAACTCCCGGGCATAAGAGTAGAATATGGATGCGGAAGATTCGATAGTAAGTAAATCGGCTAGCGAAGGCATGTTATTGTTGTCGGTAATTGGCTGATGAAATGGGGTTTGATCTGCGATAGCTGAGAGGAAGTAGGGGGCCAGAGAGAGGATGATGGTGAAAGAGAGAAACTGCATTTGTTGTGGAGTAGAGGTCAGTGTCGATTTCAAGACGAGCTTTCAGAACACTGCCACTGATTTGAACCGGCGCCGGCCAGATTATGCCGGATCCCTCCGGATATACTGAGAATGAGATGCGTACTGCGTTTATTGAGTAACTTCTGGTCTATTTCTGAGAGAAAGGGTCGTAATACGATAAACATCGAGTCCCAGGCAGTGCTTTGCATGTTTTCCCCCAACTTACAGTGGGCCTCTGAAAAAGGAAATGTCAAAGCATCAAGCCCATCATTTTGATTCCGATGATAACAGTCCCCTCCATTTGCCTTCAGCTCACCATAGTTTTGCTGTGGAGTCCTTTTTGAGATCCCTGTATCACAAAATTCATCCTCCTTTTGGATTTACCTCCATCTCGTTCCTGTCCAGTCTTTGTATAGAATGAGGGCTTTTCTTTTGGTAGGAGTACACTTTATCAGAAATAAAAAGATCAAGTGTTTCAGCATAGCTCTACTGTGTCTGTGTAGCATAAGGAAAGAAAACCGGTCAATGAAAAATCAACCGTTTAGGCTCGCGATGCTTTGACATTTCCCTTTTCGGGAGGGGTGACATTGTTGTCCACTGTAGCCACGCCAAGCTCCATCTCAGCAGATGCCTGTGACGACTCAGATCCAATGTTCATTGTTAGCCCTCATACCATGTTAAAAGAAAGCGATAGAGCACTCGCTCGGAGTGACTCTCGCAACGACTCTTACGATACAAGGATCGCAACTGCGAGAAGTGCCATCAGGAGAAAATAACTCTCGGAAGGCTCGCCTCATTATTGCACTGCCAGAGAGAGGCTCGCGTACCTTGACTTTTTCACCACCCTTCCTCTTTTTCGCATGGCATGGAAGGAAGTATTACGCGGTAATAGTACCTGGTCTCAGCTACGAGGCTGAACCTTGGATGCCGTCCTTTGGTGATTCCTCCAGCTCTTGCCCTTTGGCGCAGAAGTGCAAGGTATCAATCAGTCATAACGGATGTGCGAGCATACCTCTGGAGAACGAGAGCAATCACCTTAATCCTGACTTCGTTGCCTAGCTACAAGCCAAAACCGACGCATCATATATCCGGTACCCTCAAGCTATGCTCTGACCATGAGTGACGGCAATCAGAGCCTGAAGCGTTCATGGTATAAACAGGATGTTGCTAGAATAATCCCCTACGCGCTGGTCGCTCTTTCACTCCGTTTCGCTTCTCTGTCGCCCTCTACTTATCACCTACTGAAATCACACCTTCCGCGCAAATCGACAACGCTTTGTACCTCAAAAAATGTTACCCTCTCGGAATTCCTTCTACTCCATTGCGATGTCCCTGGGCCTCCTGTGGTCTCTTTGGATGATCTCTACTGCTCTGGCCGTTCCTTTTCCCGTGAATACGATTCAGACAGGAATGGTGACCAACGGGAACAACGTGAGCATTTTATGTTCCATCTCTGATTATTATTTTTCTCCTGTCCGTCTACTTGCAGGATCATCTGGATGCATACGCAGTCCGGAGTGATTCATATGCACTAGTTGCTCGAGGTGAAGGAAACTCCAAAGTCGAAGGCGGTTCAACTTCGGGATCAACCTCATCCAAAACAGCTGTCTTTTACTACTTCGATTGTGAATCAGATGAATTTCTTGGTAAATCGAACCGGAAACAGAGATACCTTCATAAAGGCAAGTCATCGCTTGAGGGATACACTATCATAGAGTTAATACTTACAATGGCATCTTGTGCAGCTGCATGGTATCTGGAATCAGACCCAGGACAATCCAGTACGGTTCGACCTCATTGTTCAGGGAAATACAGATTAACAAGTGAGCCAAATACCATCTCTGAGCTGCGCTTATGAACCAAGGATTTCACAGAATTTGAGCTTTCGGATAGAGGTCTCAAGTAGGTCTTTATCTCGAACCTCCTTCGTATCGAGTTTTTATGTGGTCGATAGGGTGTTGGATTTGACGAGCCAAGCATCTGGCCACGGTACTTCAAGTTCGGAAGTCCGTAGTCCTTTTTTGTCTTAAACTATGGACTGAAGTCGTTGAGACTGGTACATGTACAGGTCCTTTCAAAGAGTGCCGATATACTACGGACGAGTTCTTCTGGCCGTTCACCAGTAAGTAAAAACTTGGCCGAATGGAAAAAGAAACTCGACAAATATGATGTTATCATCTTGTATGTGCTCTCCAATTTATGTCTAGTGCTTTGATCCCCATTTCAGATAGCACTCCGCCCTCCTCTCAAACCTACGCCGCACTAATGAACAGTAAAGGTGCGCCACTTAACCTATTTCTGAAAGATACTAGGCTAAATTTATCGCCCTTCTCTCAGCTACCCAAGCGGCAGATCTGAAGTATGATTTCCATGTTACCGCAGAATATGAAGCAGATGCATGGAAAGCAATGCAGATAGCAGAAGGACAGGGCATGGAGGAAACCCATGAGACTGGCGAATGGAGTGATGATTCTGTGTAGGAAGTGGGACATGGTTGTGGATATCTCTGCCTCCATTTTCCGCCATGATAATATACCGACTTGGCCTGTTAACGTTGCACCTATTCATCGTCTGAACACGAACACTACTGTAGCGGGGGATTTCGAGGTGGTTGAATTGAAGATAAAGTAAGGAACCATGAATTGTTGGTCAAATTCTAACCGAATACGTTGGATTCGAATTCTTGAAGTACATAGGTAATATGAAAGATTATACATTGATCTCAGTCGAGATAAGATTAAGCACCACACAGGAGGTCAGATCACTGAAGCTTTCCTTCTTGCAGGAAGCTTTGTTCGATATGGTCATCACTAGAACTGCTACCGGGTGTCGTCGCAGATGTAGCATTGAGATCATCTCCTTCAACGAACCTGATAGTCGAGAGATGAGAGGGACTCATTTTGTTTTCATTGGGCATTCTCGACTTTGCTGCCACATCAAGATTTGACGTTGGTCCAAGGCTGAGATGGAAAGATTCCACTAATGGTGCCCGTTCCAGTTTGACGAGAATGATCACGGCCATTGAATACATAGGCTATATGATAAAGCACGTACGTAGGTATACGATCAGTCTCTGTGAAAGAACGTATAGACTAATCGAAATGGGGCTTACCACTAGCTCCGAGAATACGGAGTTGAACATCAGATACGCAGCAATCTCATTCTGAGTGGGGATGGTGAAGTCTTCGAGAGTGAGAAAAATAGCGTAAAGCAACTAGTATTTTTTTGATATAGTCAGAGCTAAGACTTAGTACGAAAGCGAAACAGACCTGCAAGATTCCGAGAACTGTACCGGACTCAACCAGTAATAACATAAGGCGTTCGACGTGCGATCTTTGTTTTCCATTATATAAGGGCTTCATAGTTTTGTGGTGGTCCCTAGAGAACGAGTTAGGTAAATAAGTCGCCAGTCATGGGTAGTAAACTGAATACTTGCCACAACTTCACTCCTATAAATATTGTCGCAATAAGATTGGTAACTAGCGAAGTCCAAATCGATGTCACACTGATTGCAAGAACAGCTGTTTGTTGATTGTCAGATAATGCGGCTACATCGCAAGCACTTGTGATGATGAGCATTGCTGGAAAGAGACAGCTTTGAGTACAAATTTGACTCGTCACAGAGAAAGATGGATCATCAAATATTCCCACCTCCGTTAAAGGCCATCAGAGCCACCAAAAACCATTGTGCGACTCTGTGACCTGTATATATCGCCCATGCTCTCCAAATAACTGTCGCGTCTCCAATGAAAAGCTATATCACGTTTCAATGTATTCATTTCAGCTTTGGAAGGCACAATAGACAAAACTTACGTTCAAATTCGACGCCCAGATACTCATCCGGCTCCAGGGTTCTGCTTTTGCATTTGCTAGATCTACTTGCGCTCGGAGGCCTGCTGCTAGTGGAGCAAAGACATATTTTGTTCGAACAAGTTCGATCCCGACACTGATGATGTATCCCCAGGTGTTGATTCCCAAGGTGAGGAGGGTGACGATGAGTAAATATTGACGCGGACGGGTGCTTGGGATGCCACTCTTCCTGGGTGAAGATAAGAATTCAACATGAAATCATGAATCAGAGAATGCGCAGGGTACATACAGGAGTAGGACTAATGCTATGAAAGCAAGGAGAAGGTAAAATCCTGTTGGCCGTAAGAAATTAAATGATGGAAAAGATTAATTCTCGATTTCAGACTGACCATACATAGTACAGATCAAGGCCAGCTGCGCGTAATTCCAGTACAGCGTCACACCGATCGACGCAAGCAGCGCGGTTTCTTCTGGAGTCATTTGGTGATAGCCTATAGGAAGACGATGGTGATAAAAGAAGGGAACGAAGCTAGGCTGCGTAAAATTAGTTGTTTAAATAATCATCGCCGTTGCGGGATGTGAGGAGTCAGGACCGGGATTAAGTTATGTATTGGATCTTCGAGTTTGAGGGAGCAGGGTCGACAAAGCGAAATGGACTTACTTCAGGCATCTCCGGCGAATTCGGAGGGTGCTATCAGCTGCAAAAAAGACAGAAACAGCGCCCCGCTTATAGATTCATATCAACTTGTGAACAATCGCACAGAGTTGGGCTAGTCGACTTGTGAGTGTAAGTGAGATACGGTATTTTGAAGGCGGTCCAGAGGGCAGGGAAGGAAGGCAACCAGGGCCTACCCGAAAACACAAATCGAAAACTATGTATCATTGTTTTGTTGCCTGGTTGTAGACGGTATTATTTAAATGAGTACAACAATAGGCTGTTCAGTCTCCGGATTCGGAGAAAGGCTGGGAAAGAATTTCAGACGAACTCATTTTTGAGAAATCAAGAATGATTCAAGTGGACGAAAATCAGGAACATACCAGCAAGATCAGGCCAGATCCAGAACAACTCACTATCAAAGTCAATTCGCAGCCGCGGTGTTTTGACTGAAAAATCAAAATCGAACAGGTTTGGCGATCGAAACAGCCTGTCACCATGTTGCGTATGTTAGTTATCAGGACGAAAAACTGGACTAGCATGACTTTGGATACCTAAATTCATCTATAGCTGCTGAGAGAGTTTCAGAACTATAATGCGAAACTTACCACAGTCGGAACACAATTCGGGCGAAAAATTTTTCAGACAAACCCGTACCCCAGTTCCCGAGTGTGGGGCGTAAACTGAGAAAGTTTCCCCTGAGCAGAGTCCCTTGAGAGTGAAGGTTGTTTGAACTTATGCGAATGTCCCCAATAAGCTGGTCGAGCCGGCCTGAGCTCTCCAAAATCTCAAAACTAGGAGATGATCACTAGCGGTTATCACAAGAATACAAAAAAAAGATCATGACCGTTTTGTGAAGTTTCCCACAGTCTTCATCGTTACATTCAATAGGTTCATTGGTCGAATAAGAGCGAATTCTAAACACTCACCTGCACGTCGGATACGACTTCAACAAGTTCGCTGTTTCGATCGGGAGTAATCTGCTGGTACAGACCCATACCGGTGGACAGGGATGTGACAGATGAAAGCCGCCACTGATGAGCAAGACTCATTCCCGAATCCCATCAAACTGAAGTCAGTACCAGCACCAGGCTGGAATACTGGGACCAGGTTCTTGCAATGAAGAAGCGAGGTATTGAATTGGAAGGTCCTGGAGACGCCATGTGGAGTGAGATCGTCAGACTAGTAGAATATATGACACGAAAGTAGATCCGAAGGCCTACAGCTAATACACGACGACTTTGAAAAAGAGTAAGTACGGAAGGACTCGGGTGAATGTTTATAACGCTACCATCCCGTCAATATTTCAAAGCTCTAGAGACTAGGGTGCTTTCGGTGCTCTGATGGTAAGGCAGAAACAGACACCGCTTACAGATCTATACGGTCACTTTGCGAAGCGGTGGCAGCCTAGCTCTGCCTATTTTGATAGTGTATTGGAAGAGGTTCATACTAAGAGGTGATCATACAACCACCAGCTTACCCGGATTCTTATTCTATGCTAGCGTGGATGATCTTGGATTTGGAACACGTTCATAAGTAGATGGCCATAGACTCTTGACTTTGGAAGCCGTGCAGTGTTCAGTCTCCACGGATTCGGAGAAAAGCTCAAACAGGATTTCAGATTGAACTCATCTTTGGGAAATTCAGAGAAAAACTTTAATCAAGCCAAGTCGTCAGAGATCAAGATTAGGTGGGATTGACGACTCACTCATATTACAAATGGATTGTAGCTTCAAACAAAGCTATTTCGTGGCAGCAGCGGGACATTTGTGTCGAAAACAAAACATGTTTGGAAAGATATTTATATTAGTAGTTGCCACTATGTGATTGACGGGAGGATTTGATCAGCTACACTCGAAATACCAACAATTCAGCGTGACCAGCTACAGTCGAACCCGAATTTCGACTGCAGGTCAAAATTTTATAATCAAACTTCTAGCACGTAGTTCCCGAGTTCAAAAGAGCGTAGATCTGAGGGCGATGTAAGGAATTATGCCACTTTAGTGACTTTACACTTAACTCTCCGAGTATCTCGGTTGCGCCAGAGCATCAAAGAAGCAACCTTGCATTCAACCCTCGTAGGTAGTACGTTGTTCCGAGTTGGTACTCTGAGGGTTCATGAGCGGAATGTTAATGGTGCCGTTGTGGTTTTCGACAGGAGGTCGTTCTAAAGGTGTACCGTATACCTTGCTTCTCCGACTTGAACCTTGAATATACAGTCACTGTACTCAGGACAGAATAATTTCATCTTGTCCTCTCCCACCAGAAATCGAAGGCAAACGTGAAGAAGTGGTTCTTAAGGATGAAAGACTTCGAAATTAGGCGCTGTAATCTTGAAGATTTGTATACCGACGCGTAGTACGGCAAAGGATGATATCTATGATGTGTTCAAACCCGAGCTTAAAGAGCACTTACCTTTATATAACCAATAAGTAGTAGAATCCGGATTCAATCTTCGTTGTCAAATGACATCTTTGAACTTCGGTGATGCAAGGTGAACGGTTGTCCGTGGTGGTCAGTATGAACAAAGATAATTCTATCTTGGGTAATCTACACTGTATATATTTATTTCTCTGCGCCACAGCTACGGTGTGATTGGGTATGAGAGCAGTATGCCCTCGAGTCCGAACTGAGGATTCTTCTGAGAACGCGGTCAGCTGCGATAGGATGGGAGGGCCCCGTCGCCGTCTGACTCACCCAGTTCGGACTGCAATTGGTGGTTAACAGGTTAGGCGTTCAGTTTATGTTGGCAGTGTGAGTTATGTTTGTCTTGTTGTAGAGATTTTGGGCGCTGTAGACAGCGAGTTTGATTGCTGCAAGGGGGTGGGTGTGGTTGAAAGTTATGAGCTGCCCTAAGAGTGCGTCTTAGGAGATGCGGTACTGGAAGAGAACGGCAGTACCGCATCACATGTTCAGTTCGAAGGACTACAGTTTGCCGACTATGTCATCAAACCGGCAATCAATAAATTTCTCAACACTTGTCATTCAAATCCTCTATGAACTCCAAGGTTGCACCTTTCCGTTCAATCGCTCTGTTCATCGCCCAAAACAAGGAGCCCAAACGTCAGCGACATAGCAAGTAATATCCCGCATAGTTGTAGAAGATCTGGGAGGCCCAAGTATGTAACCAGAAGCACGGCTGAAGGCGCTAGATTTGAAGCGAAGGGATGAGAAGCAGTAAGATAGAACTAGCTCATCCGTCTCAATCAGCGACCGAACAACTGCTATTAACCCCTGACCAGCTCACAGAGTTTCTTTCTGGACGCTTGCGTCTATTGCGCCACTGGGTAAAAAGATAAGGTAGTAAGTAACGGCAAAATTGTCTTCTTTCATCATCTCGTCATGGTCCACGTTGAAATCAACCTCTTAATCCGCGCGAACGGCCCTCTCCATCCGCATCTATGGTCATTTGCATATGCCAAGAGAAATTTAGAGGTCATTATTCAATACTATCCGCAGAAATGCTTCACATAAAATTCTAGTTCATGACCAAAGTTGCAACATCTACTCACCCCCTTCTTTTACCGCATACCACAAAGATGACCACCGTTGCTGTCTTGTTCCTCCTAATCTGGATCATACGAAGACTATACAGGATAGGAAGTCGGGAACCTTCTCTGCCTCCAGGACCACCGACCATTCCTTTGCTTGGGAACTTGAATATATTCCCTGCTGAATATGCTCATTATAAGTAAGTCTTGAACAATATCGTGTTTCTCCATGTTGAATGATTGTTGATTGGCATTAGATTCACTGTGTGGGCTAGAGAATACGGGGACATCTACTCGTTAAAGATTGGACCAAGCACTGTCGTTGTCATAACGAGTATGGGTGCTGTCAAAGAGCTAATGGACAGACGCAGTGGGAGCACGGCGGACCGACCTCCTCATTATATAGCGGACAACGTTAGTGGAGGCTTGAACATGGTACTTGCGAGGTACGGTGAGTCAGCCATTTGACTTGAACTTTGGTCAAAGTTTAAGGAAGTCCAATTTTCCTGTTAGGCGACGAATGGCGGATCTTGCGAAAGACTGCACATGCTATCCTATCCCCGAGTGCTGTCACCGCACATCTTCCAATTCAAGTGAGCCGCGAGATTGTTGATATCCGATTTACATCAAGGCTGGATCCTTCAGGTTGCGGAAGCCACACAACTCATGTATGATTTGCTGAAAAGCCCTGAGGTAGCTTGTCTGAGCCCATTAGTCTGAACACTGTGAGGTTAACCATCTTTACTCCGTCTTCAAAGCGTTTTTATAATCATATTCGGCGTTATTCGAACTCGGTTATAATGTCGGTTTCATACGGCAAGCGCTGTCCACGATACGAAACTCGTGAAACTACATCATTCTTCGAAGCTCAGCATCTTTGGGAACTTGCCCTTGAACCTGGAGCTCATCCGCCAATTGACCTTCTACCCTTCCTGCGTCATGTTCCTCGCCGATGGGCACCTTGGAAGATACTATGTGACAAGACTCGGAAGGCCCAAAGGGAGCTGTATTTCGGATTGTTGGACGAGTGTAACCAAAGAGTACAACAAGGAGACGAAAACGGCTGTTATATGGAGGAAATAATCAAGCGTCAGGATGAGTTTGGGCTTGATAGAGAGTTGCGTGGGTGAGAAATATCTCTTTGAAAAAAAAATTCAAACTACTTAACCTCCAATTACAAAGATACCTTGGAGGTGTAATGATTGAAGGAGGATCAGACACAACGTCGTCATTTCTTCAATCCTTAGTTCTACTGCTCACTGCATATCCGGAAGTGCAACGCAAAGGGTATGAAGAAATAGATCGAGTCATTGGAGATCAGAGGGTTCCTGCCATCGATGATGTCCCTGATTTACCGTATATTCAGGCTATTGTCAAAGAGGTTTGTACTTTGGTTGACTCGGTGGGCAGTTGTAGAATTGCTGAACTATTGCCAGACACATCGAATGAGACCTGTAGCGCCTCTTGCAGTACCTCACGCAAACAGAGAGGCAGAAACTGTATGTGATTTCCCAGTCATGGAGCTTCAGTGCTGGATCCTGACACCTGTTGTTCAGTATAAAGGACATGTCATTCCTAAAGGATCGACTATCTTTATGAATACTTGTGAATATCTATTGTTGCTCACCCAAAGGTGCTAATCATTGCATATAATCAAGGGGGAATATACCATGATCCAGGTATCTTGACCAAAAATCTACATAATTGGATGAACTACTAAGGATGAAGGACAGATGTATATGAAGACCCAGAGACTTTCAATCCTGATAGATATATGCATAACGAGCACGGAACAAAGGCAAATCTAGATACAAGTAATTTCAATCGAGCTGACATCGCTTTCGGAAGTGGAAGGGTAGGTCTGTTTTTGTGTATATTGTCACCTTAATCATACCGCGCTTTTCTACAGCGAATATGCCCTGGGATGCATCTTGCAAACAATTCTCTGGTATGTACTAACATTCATCCTCGGCTCGGGCTGCCGATGACCTCTTTATCCTACTTCAGCTCCTCAATACGATGAATTTCATTTGGGCATTTACTTTTGGACACGCTGTAGACTCGAGGACTGGCCAGCCCATTCCTGTTGATCTCTTCAGCTACCATAAGGTACACATACTGCTTTGTTTTTGTTTTCCAGCAAGCCGTGGAATAACTACATTCCCAGGGAATTCTGACTGCCCCGAAAGCCTTTCAGTGCAAGATAACCTGTCGGAGCTTGAGGCATGCTCAAATTATCGAGAAAGAGTTCCGCAAAGCTATACCCACTTTTGAAAGATTCGAAGGAAATTTGAGTGCGGAGGATGAAGCTTGGTTGAAGGCCACTCGACAGTAAGAATTTTTGATTGCTTCTCATCACAATACATATACTGCCGTCGCTGCTTGAGCATTACTACTTGTATCTTAAACGCCAGCATTTTTGTATCCGTCCTCGACAACACTAAGCATTGGGGTTCCAAAGCTGAGAAGATCGAAGTCAATCGGATTGTCGATGTTAAGTCAATCAAAACTAACCCATAAAGCTTTGCTCCAGCGTCATACCTTTCTCCAGGTAGACGCTCTGCTATTGGAGGCCACAATCTTCGGCGATCCTCGTAGTATGCTTCATGCTTATCACCACCGTCAGATATGGAATTATATGTTGTATACAGGAAAGTCAAAGTCGTAAGAGCCGTCGTTGGAAGAGACATGTTGGTTTCAAATCACTATCGCAGCTCGACCCTTATCGGACTGGTTAAGTGCTGGACGATGGGTAAGGTATGAACCGAACACAAGAGATTGACCACTTTCTAAAGGGACAGGGATCTGCATTATCGCGTCCGTGTAGTTAAGATTGAGGATGATAGTGCAGAGAATGGCGATTTACCTATTTCGGTTTTCACACCATTGTTGATGAATGCATCCATCCTCACCGATTGGGATTTCCATCTTGTGTGATCTGCGACTACCTATAGATATAAGGCCAGAAGAATTTGCTTGCACCGAAAACACTGAGGTGCAAAATAAAAATATCGACTCGCCTCTAGGCAACCATATTCGAGGGTAGCTGGCTCGGTGGCCATCAAGACTACAAGGGAGATGTGGTCAAAGGAAGCTATCTCAGAGCGAGTTACTATTTGGAGGCCTACCGCTTAAATGGTTTGTATTCCCGATGTGGATGTCTGAGAATTTTGTGAATATTTCTGGTAAGATAATTGGGATTTAGGACGGATGCCTTATATGCAAGAGAATCTTTCTGCAGCGTCCAGATACATTAAGGCTTTGTTTTAGATTTGAGAAAATAGATCTATACTTACATGAGCTCGATATCCACCGGCCCAAGGTTACTATGAAACCAGCATGAATATTATAGCATCAAATAAACACCCGTACCTTGTGATTAATTTTCTCCTTGAAAAGGACCATCGATTCTCCCGTCAGCTGTTTGAGAATGGTCATTATTTCTTGACCTCGAAAGAGGTCATTGAATCATTCATGGTGGTCTGCGAAATTTTCCGTCCGACATAGGACCCGTTCGACTTCCATGCCGTTGGGTCCTTTGGTTACTTCATCGTAGTGCATCCATGCGTTGGGGCGGTGAGGAAGATCCTTCGACAAATACGTGCTCATCAGTTCACGTTCGCGCATCCGTGAAGTTATACATAATCATGATAAATAAGTATAGCACGTTCACCTTGACTTCATTGGCCCATTTTTGTATATTGTGAGAAACAATCTCCATTGCAGGCAAAATGAGGAACTAGCAATCAGCACACCCAATGGTCAGTATTCTATCACTTTGCGCTCGAAATGAACGACGCACCCCATCTCTTTCAGATGCTGCCTTTTGCTCTGGTGTTATCAGTAGCATCGACCTTCAGTTCAATAGATGAGGATAATCAAGCACCTGCCTCATGTCATTAAAACCGGATGACGTTCATGCGGGTAAACATAGATGTGAAATCAAGCATTGTAACAGAAAACTACTTATTTGTGCTCATTCTAGCAGGATTCATGGAACCCGGAACTTCTAATTGTGACTCGGCAGAGGCAACTTACGCAAACCGATACTAGGTCAAAACACAAGGCTCACGGACGTGAGTCATTGGACACAAACTTTGAAATACTAATAGGAAACTGATTTGTAAAAGAGGGGGTTCTGATTGCGGGAGTGCCTAGCCACGGCATGGTTCTTTATAAGATGGCCTTGAACTCGCAGGATTCCAGTTGAAGAAAGTTGAGTTGTAACCAGGTTGTGACGAGCTGAAATCTGTTGAGAAATGACTCGTCCTGTGTTGAAACGAACGATAAGGGCCACAATCGTGTTTCGGAAGAGACGTTGCAGTCTGCAATTTGGCTTCCTGTGTCCAACGCTCTCAGAGAGGGCTCTAGCAGTAGGGTCCACATTCGAGCTCTGTATCAAGTTCGCTTGACATGCCCAAAGCTCAAAGGCATAAAATGGTAAAATCTGCTTAACTTGAGTGAAGTAGCAACGTCTATCATGAGTTCTTGAAGTTCGTGTTTGGCAACCAAGTATAAGACTTCTGACATGTGGCTTTGAAGGAAAGAAAGGCCCATCAAACATACGGCAGTTGTATAGAACAGTGCATATCGTGCATTTGCGTTTAATTTGACCGTTGGTTCTGCGCTGCATGACACAAAAAAGGGAAAGGCGAGCCCCATCACTTTACGTAAGCAAGCGGCCCGCAGCTCCTCAAACAGGTGAACTTCGGCGTGATCAAAATGGACTAAGTACGGTAGACATGGAATTAAAATCATATCATATCATATCGCTTTTCTCCAGATTATCCCGGATAATACCTTCGTGCACTGTTGGGTAATATCATATTCTCAATCGGACCGACTCAAGGAGCAGCAGACAAATACCTGTAACCACAAGAGCTGTTGTGGAATTGATATCCTAGAAGCGCAATGACATATATCAAAAGTGCCCCAAAAATGAGAGGAGGTACGACTCACTATAGCCGATGTTTCATGAGAGATGAAGGTCCGTGGCTTTGGTGAGAGCTTTCTCTGTAGATGTCAAACTTTAGGATCAGACAACGGAAGCAAGCGGAGGTTGGGAGCAAGGGAGAGATAACAAACATGGTAGCTCTTGAACCGGTCTTTGAAATCTGCGAGAAGTGTGGCAGGTCAGTGATCCATATCATGAATTTTCCGAACGAGTCAATTCCAAGATGGCTTGGAGATTGAAGGAAGAAGAGAGATAGGGTAACAGCGCACGCTCATGCTCACATTTCGTAACACTTGCCACGTCGTTCGGTGCATCACCATAGCTTGGAACATATTTGCGTACTTCGACTCCACTTTCTAATGTTCGTCGGAGGATGTCCATCTGTTGACGATGAGGAAGTTATTGTCATGGGGCCTATCACACAAAAGAAGACATGTACATACCTTGTTGAAGAATATGATGATGTTGCAATTTGCGAGAAGAACGTTCAAGCAAATTTCCTTCCACAATAGTAACGAATCTTCCTGTGAGAGAGCAAATGGGATTCATCATGATATCGGCAGCAATCGAGGCATCTGGAACTGAAGACGCACTAGCCGGTTAACGTGAGGATCTTCTTCGAGCATCTGGTTGAACATCAGAGGTGCCAGAAATAGAATGGCTTGTGCTGTGAATGGAATCGATGAGAGCGTTTCTCGTAATCGAGGTGGGCTCGAGGCTTACAGTCGTCAAAAAATGGGATCCATGAATGACGCTGTAGGAGGTTTCAGCGACGAGCAATTTGAAAGTTCATAAAACGCACAGCGCTCCTCATTCCACTAACATCCGTGATATAAAAATCATTTCCCTTGAGCCTAGCTTGATTCAATTTAAAAAACGAGTTCAACGTCCCGTCTATTCTAGAGAGACAGACCGTACATACCAGTCTCGGCGACCAGATGATGTTCCTCAACTCCATCGGTCCTTACTCTAGCACGAACGATATCAGCTACATGATAACGTTAGAACGACAACGGCCGCAATAAGTGTGAGGTCACACTCGCAATCTGTGGGCTGATAAGATGGCGATGCTATACGATCGACGTCGTCCAGAAAGCTGAAACGAGACCACAACACGTCAATAACACGGACGCAGTCGCAGTTCAGGGTTGAATACACTTACAATCCGGGAGAGTCCCGTAAATTAATTTCACGCTCCTCTAGAGCCCGCTGAGTGTCCTTGTCTTTCCACAGCGACTCAATGTTGTCTTTTGAGGCCTCCAAAAGCTGGATGAGATTATTTTTGATGGAGTTCTGAGCATTTGTTAGGTCGGATTCTTGCTGTGAAGTAGCCGAATCCCGGAACCCCAGCTTAGATTTCCAGGTGTTTCCGGATGTGACGCGTATTTCGCGTGGCGAGCCCCCGTTGGCGAAGAGAATTTTGTTGAAATCAGTTTCCATCGAGAGGAGAGGGGAAAGTACGAGGTGGATTCTTCGAAGCTTGTTGTTTGATGGAGAATTGAGACGATTTCCAGGAGTTTGCGGGGGAGTGAGGAGGGACTGAGCATTGGGTTCGACTTCATTGATGAGGTTTAAGAGCGTTCGGACTGAGCTGAAGAGACTAAGCTCAAAAACAACTCAGGTGAGTCGATAAGAGACATACCTGATCAAGTTAAGCTGAATAATCGTTCTCCAGACATCTCTCTCTTTCTGGAACTGCTGCGGCGTGAATGCCAGTTGGAAATCTATGAGACATACAGGTAAATGTCAAAGAATTCATATGTATATATACTGAAACGCCACTTTTCAGCACAGCGCTCTACAACAAGATTTTGATGTCAATCTTGAAAGAATATTACATGATAAGAGGGTGCATACCTTGCCGGATTCAGCCTGGCCTGTGCAGGAAGGAACGACTATGAGAGGAAAGGCAAGGTCAAGCGCCAATCGACCTACCTAGAAGCAGTATTCTGGTTGCTCTTCTCCTTCTTTCAAGTATTCTCTTTGTCTCCTGCAAGCTTTCGTCAATCTGTCGGGAAACACGTTGTGCGTCTTGCAACGCCCGGACTCGACGTATCCTTTCATCCTCCGTTTCATTCGCCGGCGCTCTTAAAGCCACAATGAACGGATTTTCCGACGATTCCATGGTGGCCCGTTGCTTTTGTTTGAGGTTCAAAATGGCGACCATTCCTATGGGAAGGGAAAGGGAGAGCACGATGCTCTGAATGGAAAAGCGGACGTCGTCATGTATATCGAGGATTACAGCAAGTGATCAATGAACTGATTGCCATGAGGCCTCCACAGGGGCCGGAATAGTATGTTATACTTATCAATCACATTTACGGAACGCCCAGATTCCAGTACCAGAACTGAGATTTCACCTCTTTGTATAGTCATTTCCTATGGGATCTTTGAACGGCCAAAGGGTACATACATATCACCGGATCACGGCAGAGAATCTGAGAACTGGAGAACTCACAGCAGCGATAAATCTCCATAAGACTGCGTTCAAAACTCGGAGTTCAAGCTGTTATGCACAAGACTCAAAACGGTGGTACTCGAAAGTCTAAGGCTGACCTGGCCTGGTTGTAAATCAAGCAGGACCTGAACTAGTCCCCATTGGCAACATGGTTCAACCAATACATATGTATAGAAATTTAGATTTCAGCTCTTTTGCTGGGAGAATATTGAGCTAGGCATCATTAATCCCACCTGAAGATCATCCCTCAGTGAATGAGCTCCTTTCGGAGAAAGAGAAGACTTACAAGGTAATTGGGCATGTCAACCTGTGAGACGATTGTCAGATTTCTCTATACAGATCTCGGTCTCATTTACGTTAGATATCACACACCACTTCATGAATTCTCAAATCTCCCGCCACGCTACATAACATATAAGCTTCGACAGGATCTAAACCGTATTCCTGACCAAGATACTGGATCATATGGCGGAGGGCTGCGCGAGATGCTTCTCGAAGGTCTGGTTCTACTCCTGTAGTACAATAGTACTCCTCGTTGGATACGTTGACGGGGGGAGTTTTGAAATGTGGTGTTCTGGTATATGGTCTATCTTTCACGACGCTAAAACGGAGTTCCGCTACAATGGGAGTCTCGATGGCCGTTCCTAGTGATGCTTATTCATAGAAGAAGGAAGACTGAGAAGAATACCCACCGCAGACTTCTGGAGGCAAGAAATAAGTCCCCATTCAATGTTCAAATTAGGCCCAGCCGTGCATTCAAAATTTCAGCCTCACCTCCGTCTCCTTGGGCTGCATGGCCGTCCTGGAAAAGGAGCGTCAATCAAAAGCAAAGAAAGGCTCCGGGCACCAGGTGCTCACACCCATAGAAAAAAGCGCTCCCTCAACCTCTATTGGTAGATAAAGAGTTGAACCAGCAGTGATATGCTTCGTATCAATGTTACCACCGGTGTTGTAAGGGGGAATGGTAGAGAAGGGGCCTCTTTCCTTCCGCACAACCCCCATTTCACCAGCGAATGGACACAAAAGAATTTTGATATCCTTCTCCTCATTGAAATACGTGTACCCTCCTTTTTTGTTCAGCTTCCAAATTTTCAAAGCGGGTTCAGGGAATTCATCGCTGAGCAGACCAAAGCCAGGGATACAGGCAGTCCATCCCCAGTCAGCAGTTTCTATCGAAAGCACTTCTACCTTGAGAGTATCTCCTGGTTGAGCACCTTCGACGAAGATTGGCCCATTCACTTGATCAACGTTGGAGAAGACGAGTGACGCTACACTAGCAACAGTCGCATCTGGGGTAATCTGACCATTGGAAGCGTCAAGGCAGTCGAATTTGACCGTGTCGCCCGATTTGACTCGTAGAATCGGTTGGATGCTACACCGTCGAGATTAGAGACATGGCGCCCAGATAAACCGAATAAATCTTACTTGTTGTCCCAAGCGAGATGTGATTGGTGTCTGGCTACTGAATGTATGGACATTTTGCAGGTTCAATTTTCTGGTCAGTGGATGTACGTCGAAGAGATGGTAGAATCCATGTGTGAGTAACTCTCAACCGGTTTTCGGGAAGACACGAATCCGACAGAGGCGTTAACGTTGTGTAGCCTTTTCTCCACTAAATTTCTCACCCAAATCACCGTTCTTGTAGCTTGCTGCACAAGTTCTGGGTTTGATGTTTATCGAATTCTTGCAAGACCAGTATGTCTATAGGAGCTGTAGGTCAGCCAAGCAAATTTCCACCGTAGGGCTTTCAACTGCCTGCCGGCTCGTGCGATAATTGCTTATCAGATAAAATTTCATGACCGCTGCAGTACTCATTACTCCCCTCTCTCCAGATTTTGCTGGCAGGTTGATAATAATACAATGGCTGACGAGAAAATGAAGACCGTTGTTGTGCTTGGAGGCGCCTACGCTGGTACGATTCTGATTTCTTCCTTGAACTATGCCTTGACTCGACGAATAGGTGCTCGTGCTGTCCAGATTTTGTCCAAGGGACTTCCGGAAGGATGGAGGATCATCCTAGTGGATAGAAACACGTATGCAGCTTATTACTCCCAGGTTGATCTCGTTTTAACGTAGTCCGTGTAGACATATCAATCGTGAATGGATCTGCTGACCTAACAATCTCTGATATTCACCGTCTATTCTTCAAGATGTTTATGTATTCCCAAGACTTGCAGTTCTACCAGGACACGAGCACAAAGGATGTATGTCTGTCACCCAGTGAATGCTCCTCTATCTCTTACTTACTTATCTCTAGTTGTTCCCTTCGACAAATTGCTGACTCCAACAAGAGACAGAGACCTTTGTTTGCACGCTCTAGTACGGTCTGTTCACTCGTCTTATGTCGTGCTGGATAGATCCTTTCCAGACAGAGGGATACTAACGTCGGAGCTTCACTTTGACTACCTAATCTATGCGTTAGGCAGCAGGCTTCCGGCCCCGTTGGACTTGTGGGGCTCGCATCCTCAGTCGGGCAACACGCTCAAAGATGCAGAAGTGTTAAAGCCTTATACAGGGACAAAGCAGGACGGTATTGCTTGGCTAAAAGCGCATCAGGAGGTGATCAAGAACTCAGAAAGCATACTCGTTGTTGGTGGTGGTGCATTGGGCATCCGTGGGTACTCTGTTCTCCCGTTCTTTTTCTAACACTTACCTTGTTCCCATAGAATTTGCGACTGATATTTACGCGATACACCCTGGGAAGGACATAACCTTACTCCACTCTCGTCATAGATTACTTCCGCGTTTTGACGAGAAAATGCACACGGAAAGTACGTGGGTCCCAATAATTCAGATATGTTTATGTTCAGCATCGTTCGATCAAAGTCTTGGACACATTGATTGCCTGTAACATTCAAGTGATCCTCGGGGAAAGACTCGATACACGATCTGTTCTTGAAGGAAGGACCAAGTTCAACGGACGGGGCCAGCGTGTCATTAAAACCCTTCAAGGACGAGAAGTAGCAGCCGATCTCATTGTGTGTTCATGTCATCCTTCTTTTCGCCTTGATGAACTCACGCATGCATAGCTTTTATGTACTGGACAAAAACCTAACACTCACTTTCTATCAGAGATGGATCCGCGCTGCGTCAACCCACACGACGGACTTGCGCATGTTCTCCGGACGATGCAACTCGGTACTTTACCGACATCTCATTCGACTTACTCCTCGGAATGCACAACCCCAGCAGTTTCTTGGTCTCCATCTGCATCTTCCGTAAACCTGTGCTCCCCAGAAGAGGAGCTAGAGGATGCTCTGGCCCAAATCGCTATGACGAATATCGAGCCAAATTCCCAAATTGCCCCCTCCCTGCAGGACGATGACTCCGAGTTGAATTCGAACGAGACAGAAGAAGTGGAAACAACTCCTTATCCGAATATATTCGTCGTCGGAGACGCTGCAGATGCGTTCGGTGCTATTCCTGCTGGACATACGGCGTACTACCAGGTAATTATGAAGCTGGCATTCTTCATACACGTTCGACTGCTAAAAATTCCGTCGTAGGGCGAAGTAGCAGCGAGGAACATCCTGCGCCTTATACGGCGATCGGGTCTTTCGCAGAATAAGGAGGAGAATTCTACAGAGGAAGAACCTCTGGAGGACTACATGCCTGGCTTACCGGCTATCAAAATCTCCTTGGGTCTGGTCAGTCAGAACTCACCTTGAACTAATGATGTTTGCTCACTTCGTTTCTTGATCAGACAAAATCCGCATATCAGGCTAACGGGGTTGTACGAACCTCTGATGATGGAGTACCAGACTTGAATGCAGCAGCAATATGGGCCTATTTTGGGTATGAGGTAGAAAAGGATGAGGACATGTACGCTTGAAGGAACACATCGCGAAGGATCAAAACTTCAGTCGGTCTTTGCTTAGTTTGTTATGCCAACCTAGAGACTCCCATCGATTGACCAAAGCATACAATATGCATGTCACTGGCTAATAATTAGCTTCGCTTCAATGTGAATAATGAGTGATGAACTTTCTCATAATCAGATCATCACTGTTATCGACTTTGTCATTACAATAATAACTGCGACTGTAATATTCCAAGTATCGGCTAGCACACCATCAAGAAAGTTGTGAAAGGAAAACCTGGGAGAATGATAATGCCGGCGGGATCTTCATGACGTATAGGGCAACGGTGGCGATGCCGCGCAGTCTAGTTATCAGATGGGCGGTGATTTCTAGCTCACGAGAGTTCTCTTTTGGTTCAACCGTCACTCACAACTAAACTTTCATCTCACATGGCTTCGTTTTTAAGAAAAGTAATCCACGATGCTGAGGAAGGGCTCAAGCACACTGAGGATCAGATTGCTGGCAAGTTGTCATTTCACCTGGCCCCTAATTCCTATCGAAAATTCATGAATGTTTATAGGATTCTTGAACCCTAACCGCCGTCACGACGACCCAGAAGAGAAGGCAGCTGATGCTTTGAGAGCCGAAATCAATGCAAGTCATAGGTTCGACTCTTTTGCTGAAGAACGCTCAGGAAATGTCGTCAAATGGCATGTCGATGGGCACGATTATATGTGGGCGGTATCTGAGATGCTGGAAAATGCGAAAGAGTGTATATTCATACTTGATTGGTGGCTGACTCCTGAGCTTTACCTTCGCCGACCGCCTGCGAAACATCCCGAGTGGAGATTAGACAAGGTTCTTCAGCGCAAAGCGGAACAGGGTGTGAAGGTTTATGTCGTCGTATACAAGGAAGTGACGCAAACAATGAGTATGAGCTCAAAACACACAAAGGTACAATTGCTACACTACCAACGTATTGATATCTGCCTTACTGATCACTGTCCAGGCTGCGCTTGAACAGCTGAACCCACCCGGAACGCATTATATCCAGTGTATGCGACACCCAGATCACATCGGAGCCAAAGACACTGTCGAATTTTGGAGTCATCACGAAAAGGTTGTTGTTGTTGATAATCATTACGCTTGCATTGGTGGTTTAGATTTGTGTTTCGGACGGTAAGTACCATCGGTGGTTTTTTTCTCCGTTTCCTGATCACTGCCTTTCGCCTTTTCCCTTTCCCAAGATGGGACACACATAATCATCCTCTTGCCGACGTACATCCCACCCACTGGTACAAAACACTTTTCCCTGGCCAAGATTACAATAATGCACGGATCATGGACTTCCAGTCCGTAGGTGACTATGCTAGCAACCAGCTTAATATCTTGGAGAGCGCGAGGATGCCTTGGCATGATGTACATCTCAAACTTGTCTCCCTTTTACGATTCAGGCTGATACCTGCATAGAATCATATGACGCTTTCTGGACCCGTCGTACTCGACATTGTACAACACTTCGTCGAACGCTGGAATGAGATTAAGAAAAGAAAGTATCGTAATAATGAGTCAGTTCCGTAAAACTCTCATGCTTCATTATTTACTCATTTGATAATCAGTGCCTTCGACTGGCTTGCATTTCCTCACGATGTCGAAAACGCTCCGAATGAGTCAATCGCTCGCCATCCTCACCGAGAAGCTTGGCATGCCATGGGTAGGAAGTACAAGCAACGCTGGCATGATTGGATAGGAGGTGAGTTATCTGTAGTTATTCCCTACTACCTACCCAGATTCACTCCCTTTAGGCCAGAATGAAGACCCGTCCGACGAAGAGAAGTACTATCAACGTCCTATTCCAGCGACCATGCGTGTCCAAGTCGTAAGGAGCGTCAGCGATTGGAGTCATGGAGTGTTAACGGAGCATAGTATTCAGAATGCTTGTGAGCTCAGAAATTTGCGCGTCCCAGGGTGTTTTTGTCGCTTATGCTTACTATCCCCTTAATCAGATATTCAACTCATCAATGAATCGAACCATTACATCTACATTGAGAATCAATTCTTGTCAGTAGTTATAACTTTCGATTTCATTTTCTCGCACTGACTATCACCTGCGATTGATTAGCATTTCTGCGACGAAAAAGGGGGATGTCGTGACCAACCAGATTGCCGGTGCTCTGGCGAACAGGGTTATCAGAGCTGCGAGGGAAGGGAAGAACTTCAAGGTGGACTTTATGGTATCTTTCATTGTTGTTGCAAGACCTAAATTACCGCCCGTTTACCCTAGATCGTCGTCGTCATCCCCGAAGTGCCTGCTTTTTCTGGTAACATCAAAGACGAATCGTCTCTCAAAACGATCATGGCCGCTCAGTACCGCACCATCAATCGCGGTGGAGCGTCGATATACGAGACTATCAGGAAGGCCGGGTATGAACCTATGGATTATATTAGGTTCTATCATTTGAGGGCGTATGATAGGATAAATGCGCCTCAACGTGGGTTCTTTGCCTTGTTTTCAAATCCGTACATTAACTCACTCCACCTTGTTATAAATAGCGTCCTACCTCGAACGCGTTCAGCAAGACTCCGGAATATCCTTCCACGAAGCCCAAGTCGCCCTCGCTCGTCAATGGCTCGGGTCCCAAGCAACCTCTGTGGACGGCGGTCCAACAAAAGTCACCATCAAATCGCCTGAAGTTACCAAAGAAGGGGTTGTCATCACAGAAAAGACGCCTGTGAAGGAAGAAGCTGTCCCTGTTCCATCCACGGAAGAGGAAGCTAAGGAGATTCTTAAAAAGTTTGAGAGGGCCGCGGAGAATGTTAGAGGGGACGAGGATGTTTCAGATAATGTTGTCCAGCACATGCTCAGTGACAGGACTGGATTGGAGGATGAGAAGTGGTTGGGAAGTGAGCAGGAGGAGTTGGATGCGTAGGTTTTTTTTCTGGGTGTGCTAAAGATGTGGCTGACCGAGTTTTGATGGATAGATATGTGTCGGAATTGGTGTATATTCATTCCAAGTTGATGATCGTAGATGACCGCAGGGTTATTGTGAGTTCCCCTGTTTAATTATGTTTCCTGAATTCGTACGCATTACAATCTAGATGGGCTCTGCGAATTTGAACGACCGAAGTCAAAAGGTGCGTTTACGCTATCGCTCGTGTCTTAGAATTGAGAATGTTTATTGTCCAACTCACAGGGAGACGGAGATTCAGAAATCGCCCTTGTCGTGGAAGACACTGACCTTGTGGAATCGACTATGGATGGACAGCCATACATGGCTTCAAGGTTTGCGACGTCGCTGAGGAGGCAGTTATACAAGGGTAAACAAGCTTCTCGTATCGTTTTCCATCACAATGATAATGATTCTTTACATTTACTTTCATAGAACATCTTGGCCTCATCCCTCCTCAAGAGGCTGACATGGACGATGATCACCCTACACCGTATATGCATCCTGCGCCTTATCCTAACCCCGATAGAATAGGTTCTGAGGAAGACCAGCTGGTCGCTGACCCTCTTGCGGATCAGACTGTGAACCTGTGGACTGATACCGCGAGGAAGAATAGGGAGATCTTCACTGAGGTTTTTAGACCTGTCCCGAGTAATCTAGTAAGGAACTGGGATGCGTATGACGTGAGTAATAGTGTGGGGTGCATCCGTGCCTAAGTAATCTTTGCTTATCGGTTTCCTTCGCTTTTCACAGCATTATGTACCCAAAGTCAAGACTGGACACGTCGTGCCGGACATTCCACTCCAACGAGTCAAAGATCGACTGTCGAAGGTTAAAGGTGCCTTAGTTGAAGCGCCGATTGTGGGTGTTTTCTTTTCTTTGATTTTCCGAATAAACACGACGCTGAACCCTTGTTGTTAGGATTTCCTAATTGACGAAAAGAGCTTCGTTGAGGGTCCCGATTGGGCGGGGTTGAACCCGACGTTACCGATTTACATCTAGAATCTTTAGAGTGCTAGGATTTAGTGGACAATTGTTTGAATTTGCCAGAGAAGGACAAGGAACAGAAGGAAGAATGGATTTTCTTTTATCTATATAGTCAATGATCTACCCAAATATCTATGTACATACTACTTGCTAACTATTATTCTTCGGACTCCGTACCCCTCAATACTCAGCGATCGACATTATCGATTCTCGGCTTCTCCGTTTTACTATGGACAACACCAATTTCGAACAAGCCATAGCACCGTTACAGGGGGCACTCTGAATACCAATCTTCCCTGTAGGTCGAGCTTGCTGTCGTTGAACCTAGCTCTATCTATTTCAAGAAATACTCGATTCATCCATACAAATACCATCAAGCGTCATTGAACGGTGAAAGACGTGAAGGAATTGGAGTCATTCGAATCACCTCTTTGCTGTGTATCTTCAGAACATGATGCTAGTGTTTTCGTTTCTCAAATGCGAGTTCTATCTCCATTCCACAAAAAATGATCTATTAGGTTAGCCCGTCACATTAGATCTTATGATCCTGGCTAGTCTGTTCATATGAAGGTCGTATGAGATGGAGAGGATCAAGCACATAACACATTCAGATACCAGAAGCAGCTGCCACAAACCGACCCATACATCCCCGTGCTAAATGGGGTCCAGTCTATCAGGAAACCATCCATACGTTTTGAAATCGACCTTTAAGTCTCCAGTTCTCCCAACGGTGACTTCCACATCTTCCTCTTCGAGTGCCTGTCTCTGTCGTTCCGCTCCGCTGGTCCCTGGACCTCGAGACGATATCGATCCCGAGGAAGATATGACACGATACCATGGCAAAGGAGGAGTGACATCCGGTCCTGCTAGTTTAAGAGCTGGATGTTGAAATAAAACTAGTCAAAGCCTCATACACACATGCGAGTTTCAGTCTGTACCTTGACCAACATGACGGGAATAGTTTGGCATTCCAATGAGTCGGGCAATATGACCTTGAATCAGCGCAAATTTTCGTTCACGTTTCGTAATGAGTTGGATACTGTGGAACGTACCATAGCTTGTGACCTTGCCTATGGGTATACGGCGAACTGTGTCATACACCTTAGATGATCAAGTGTGTATTAGTATTGCCCACCGAAAGAGTGCGAAGCCTTTTATTTCGACCTCAAAGGTTATACCTACAGCAGAGTGAAATTCAGCTATATCCATACTATCCTGTTCTCAAAAACAGATACATTTGATCGGTCATACATAGTTCAGGTAAACAAGTAAAAACAAATCCACAGCTGCACAAGCTTCTAAAAATAGTGAATGTATGTCAAATTCCATGAATAATTCCCCTTTTTGGACAATGTTTTCGCATAATTCCCTTGATTTAATGCAAAAAAAAATCATGGAAATTTTTCACCCTATCCAAGTGGGCAACCTTCCAGTCACGTCTTGAAAGAGTTGAGCTGTGTCGCAGCGTTTCCTCGCCTCGATACAAACGGTAATGAAGGCATCATTGGACATGATAATACTTTGCATAATGCTCTTCATGTCATCGGGTCATCGGCCTGGTGTTGTATCATGCTGTTATCAGAATTTTCGCGGTCATTTCTTGCCTGAATGTAGAAAAAATGGTAACAACTCTCAGGTTGGCCGTTCTTCCCAGAACCACCTACGTTCTCGCTTCGGAATTCATTGAACTTCGATGGATAGCTAGGTACATAGATTACATCGATGTGGTATGAAGTAGAAGGATTTTGGCGTCTCCTCGGGGTTTGAAGAGATTTAAAATTGACATTCTTAGCACTCCTCTTGATTTTTGCTACTCTCAAGAGTCCAGCCACGATTGACAATGTGAGTGGTTTTCGTTTTCGTTTTCTTTTTTTTTTTTTCAATTTTCGCTGTCGCGCGGAACACACACTTTACAGGAACGATGGTGATATGTCGCCTATTTTATCTATTACTGCTAACTACAACAACAGCTTGTTCTCAGATAGTGTCACATTTGAAACTTGATTTCCATTGTCCGCTATGAAGAATCAACATGACCCACTCTTTTCAAGGTTTTGATTGGTGGTCCATAGAATGTTCATTGACAAACGTAGGTATTCTTTCCCGCGAATTCTGCCGTCTGCAACAGATACACCGTCTCACGAATGACACTTTGGACGCTTAATCAACTAAACTTTGACGGAACTCGTGTTCGTCAGACTTTTCCATGAATTCATTATCGCTAATATCCCCGTGGACTATGGTTTGTACTTTTTTTCCTTGAGGATTAAACGAGTTTCTTCGTCCCTGAAATTTAGGTATAAAAGCTCGACATAGAGGTTGGCATTCATCATCGAACCAGCCCTTCGAGTTATCCAGCAGAATGTTCTCTCGCATCTCGACCATCGCCTTCTACGCGTTCTTCGCTTTTGCCATCCTTGCTGCCGCCACCCCGGGAGGTGTCAAGCCCACAACTACTCTGCCCCCGGTAACCACCACGGTCACTGTTACTGCGGTATGCCTGCAGTCTTTTCTTCATCCGTCCGACCGTTTTTCGCTCATGAAAGTTCTATCCCAACGCATAGCCCGCCACGACAACCACTATCACTTCTGGCTCATGCACCACTGGACCTATTCAGTGCTGTGACAGCACCGAGAGTGTGAGCCTGAGACTGACATTGCGGTACCGAGGAAACAGAGTTTACGAATTTTCTTCTTTGCACAGGCCGGATCCGCTGCTGGATCTCTCCTTCTCGGTTTGCTCGGGGTTGTTCTCCAGGACCTCAACGTCTTGCTCGGTATCGGCTGTAGCCCAATCACTGTCATTGGCGCTAGTGGAAGCAGCTGCTCCGCTCAAACTGTCTGCTGCGAGGACAATGCTGTGGTAAGCCGGAATTTTTATAACCAAGTGTATCAAGACGAATGTCCTAATGAATATCCTCTAGGGTGGTTTGATCTCCATCGGATGTATTCCCATTACCCTTTGAGTTGACATAACATTCGACGGGACACAAAATTTGGGGTCGCTTTAGTTAAATGAAGAGTCCGTCCCGGTATATGCTGATTGTGTCTCGAGCTCAACATTAAGTATTGTCGTACATCTGTGAAATATTTTACTCCTTCTCCGCTGTCTTGTTGTTACGCCGCCGACTGTGCTTCGTAACATCTATGTCATTTCGATTGCGGTGCCGTTCATCCAACTTTTTTAGTGAGCCCAAAGGAGGTGGAGCGCGATTGCCATCGTGGTCATTATACCATGCATTCGCCTTTCCGATGATCCTCAGGCTGATTTCGACAACAGCATTTACCTTTGAGTAAGCTCGGACTGCAGGACACCGACAGGTCCGACAAGCATATATGATTAGGGGGTTGAGTTGGAGGTTTCAATTTTGTTAGTCTCAATTACACTTTTCAGTATTCCTCCGCAATCAAAATTGAGATGGTCAGGATGTTAAACATACTCTATTAGGTGTCTAAGCAAGAGATGAAGAACATCCCTTGGCCAAGTAGCTGTCACAGGTGCGTAATACTGACATTATTACTAACCTTTGAAAGTTACAGGTATATTAGTTGCCCTTCGAGTAGCTCCGTGAACCGAGCAGACGAATTCTAGCAACAAGCCACAGTTTGATCTCAGCAGTATACCCAACCTCTCTTTGGTGCGCTGAAGTCTTGGTGGCCAGCGTTACTCAGCAGAACGGGTGCCCGGATTTAACGGATAAGGCCGGTTGGGGTCAGTACCCTCTCGCCCTTGCAGTGGTGATGGTACTTGATAGCCCCCGGCACCGGCTTGGAAACCGCAATGTAGGCTCTTGTATATCATAAGATTTAACGGGTAAGACCGGTCGGGGTCAGTACCCTCTCGCCCTCAGTGGTGATGGTACTTGATAGCCCCCGGCACCGGCTTGAGAACCGCAAAGTAGGCCCTTGTATATCATTAAAGGGCACCGCAGTTGGCTGGGGTTCCAAATGAAGTTCTCGTCTGAGCAAACATAGTGTGGTGTAGGTTGATTCAGAATATCGCAAGCTCAGTTCATTCGAGCAACTCGAAATTGGCTTCTTTTTTTTTTGGCAAATCAAGTCAAGTTCGACAACGGAAGTTCACCATCAAGTAGGTTGCTGAGAAGATCCTGCATCTGTATAATTTTTCGATCTTAACTTTTCTATAGCCTTAGTTTCTCGGGAGTTCTTAGATGTCAGTGAATTGATATCAGGCTGGTATGATCATGTCAACGGAAGTTGTGGCCCTACTTAGAGTAATAAATAGGCTAAGTACTTAGTACTACGACCAAACAGTTCTGAACTCTTGGGTCCACAGCTCGACCATCCTCAGTTGAAGAAGTTGAACTTGTTCTACCGCTGATCGAAGTCTATCTAAAGCGCCACCAGGTGACACTGTTGGATCTTTCACCACAATATACTTCCATCTTCATCCTATCTGCGCTGATGTGGCTTTCACATCGTGAGCGTCCAGTCGTACTGGACTACCATTGTTTCGGAATAAGAAACGAACCAGAATGGTTGCTTGCCGACATATTCGTGCACGGAGTTCAGATAACTTTGAAGTGCATGGTAGACTCACTCGGGAGCCGCTCTTCTCGACTGGTTCGAGTTGGCTCCAGTGTTGAGCTTTGTGGACATCCATCCTCACCGTACAGAAACTTTCCGATTCCCCTGGCACGATCATGCCTCTGTCACAATAAACTCTGTGGCCCTCATTCACGTCGAATCAATTCTGGTCTGTCTTGTGTTCAAGTGATGAAGCGGGCTACTTTTCGATGCTTCGAGGATGACACAGACGAATTCGACGGAATCATCCCCACTGAAGGGATTCTCACTCGCTCATACTACTTTTGGTCCTGTGGATGTGTCTGATTGCCATGTACACCCGGATTTTTCCCTCTTGGAAACGCTTCTCTGGAGAATATGCTGATTCCCGATAAGTCAGCACTGTTGCGGGCACTCCCATTGCAATCTATCATTGGATCAGGGTTGGTGAACCTCGATTGAGCTATTCAGACTCTTCCGTATGCACCGCTCCTCAATAATCTGTCGCTTTCGGATGTCAAGAAAAGCTTACCATAGTGAGGAGTGAAAAATCTTGAATACAAACGGAGCATATGTAAACTTTTCCCAAATCTTCTGCCAGTAAAGGCTTGCGGCAGAGTCTATACTGATAGTAGGATCATTTCAGTAATTCTTTTCTGTTTGACAGCCTGGCGAAAAACAACAAGGTTTCGTCTGGAGCCTCCGGTATTCTCCTTGCATTCTCCTTGTTCATTTACACCGCCAAAAGAGTTGAATGTGTATATCAACTACATCTCTTAAGAATGAATCACGAAAAATTTCTCAGACTCTCTGCAAACGTTCGTTCATAACTACAGAAAGCCATTGGGTGACCATCCTGAGGAAGGACGTCATTCATTATGTGGCCTGGGAGGCCATGCAAACGATTATAGCCGGGTATAGGGTAATTGAAGGATCGTTCTCTAAGGCTGGCCAAAGCGGTTCTAGCAGAAGCTTCATGCTCGCAAAAGCTTCGAGAACTTGAGACCCTTCTGGACTGGGTTGATGAGGACGACGAGAAATCCACTGAGGGATCTGGGGGAAATATATCAGAACGGGAGCCAACTGATTGCGGCCGCATGTGACTGTTCTGGCGAGCTCGGGAACTGGTAGGCCCATCCAGATCGGCGTCACTTGGAAACCCTTGTGTGACGAGCTCTAGATTCCAAGTCTTAGTGATAGAATCTCGAGAGCTCGGTGTTAGATGAGTGGGAGATGGAGGCGCGTTCGAGACTGGAGAGTAGAGATGGACATTCTGAAAGTCCTGAGGAGACAAGCCAGTTGAATCATGATTTATGGAAAATTTCGATGGAGTGGTCGAAGGAGAAGGAAGCCCCTGCTTCCTGTTGGTTAGATGGTCGTGCGTTGCGTCGGGTTTATCTGCCATAAACAAGCACTGGAAGGATTTGATAGACGCTGCAGCAGATTGCAGAGAAACCATAACGCTGTTCAAAGCATGACTCTAAATCCTATTGTTAGCAATGAAATTTAGCAATGAAATCTAGCAATACCGACAACCTTCTCGATGTCTGCCTCGGATGTCACAGCAAATCTATCTTTGTGATCCATTCCTCTCTGCCGCAACTGGTGCTTCAGCTCTTTTACTTCCTTCGAAAGCCTGCTATTGTCGTTTTCGAGCTTTTGACACCGAGCTTCCAAGTCCGAAATATACTTTGCCTTCCGTGCTCGGTAGTCTCTTTGTAAGATCAACGAGCGGGTCAAGGGGGCACTCATATCACGCTTGCGACCACGAACCATACAGGTATGCACGGGAAGTGAGGTGGAGGAAAAGAAGAAGCAGGGGAAGATAACCGATCCAATTTGTCAATCTCTTCGATCTGGGTGGGGAAGATGACATGAATAACAGCCAGCTAGCTTAAAAGCTGGAATATACGAAAGCCAAATATAGTAACCAGCACATGGGAACAAAAAACCCTGTCGGCGGTTCACCGTTGAGAAGTGGAGATGTTGATCGATTGGATTCACGATACAGTAAGCCGGAGGTAGCTAGACAATCACAGTTAGACCGTAGCGTAATCAATCATAAACTTTCCTTTACTTACAACAGAGCGCTCGATGAATACGGTAGGCCGTTGATGCGGAATTAAGTTCGAGCTTTTACAGCCCAGTCAGAATGAGCACGCTAGTGAAAGGAAGTAATAGAAAGGTGCAGCAAGTTTATTTGCTTGTGCGCTGAGAGAAGGATAGAGTTCTGGCATCCAGAATCCGAAATTTCAGGATCATAGGTGAAAATCACAAGACTTAGCCTTGAAGTGAATCCTTATGAAAAGTTCTTGTTTAAATGACGAAACATAACGCTTCGAGTTTCATGGCGGTAAGGAGTTCATCAAGGAGCGTGCAACAAATTGCATTGGTTGTTTGGCCAGCTCGTATCCATTCCTATTGAATAAGGCACGGGAGCGATCGACTGAGAGGTGTCGACCAATGCATTGCTGCCGGGAGCTGGGGGAGAAATGGTTAAAAAGGCGCGATCTGGGTTAACACGGGTCAGGAACGAGAGCTGACTTCCGCTGCTTCTGAACAAGGATCGACCATGATCTTTTCTTCCCGCTGATTCGAGTCTTCTTAAAGTGTTTGCGGAGCCTCCGACGACATAAAAATTCAATCCAAAAGTCTTAATGATCGTTGCAAACGCTTTCATGAACATTGCTTCGTAACTTATACAATAATTCCAAAATAGTTTCTAAATTATAAGAGCATACAGGTCAGATAAGTCGTCAAGGATAAGAACGAGAGAATATCATACCATATTTCCAATCTTCAGGATACAACTCCGTTAAGTTGATCCACGGCTTGCATCCCAGCTCCAATGTTCACAAAGTCAAGCATGACAAAGTTCGGAGCAACCCCGCCTGCCAAGGGGGCACAACCATTGGCATTCGCAATGATTCTGAGATCTTCGAAGTGAGTAGACCAACATTCAAGCAGAAATAATCAAACGCACGAAGCCACCCCGTTGGTCGTAGAGGCATCTTCAGGATCACTGACTAAGACACCGGTACCAAAAACATCAATATCGAGGTTGTGATTAAGCATGTTCAGGTGATCCTCGGTTGACAGTGGTCCCGCGATGCGATCGACAGAGCAAGGGAAGCTCGGATCAGTGGCGTCAAAAGGCGGCTCCCACACCTAGAGAGAGAGAGAGAGTGTGTGTGTGTGTGTGATGAATAATGTTATGCAAAGATGTTACATGGCTTTTACGCACCATCGTGAACTCTGGGAGGATATAATCAACAGGAGCACCATCCGTGCCGTCCGCGCCAGCATCCATGAATGTGATCACTCGTTTTCCGCTGTCAATCATATCGCCGAGGGTGGGCCAGTCGAAACGCGTCATCGGATTAGTGGGAGGAACATAGGATACCGTGTCGATACCTTGTTGATAAGGTTAGATCTACTTCGGTCCTAGGAGGCAATAGGGGAGACGGACCTGCTGCAACAAAAGCAGGAGCCCATATATCGGGGATTGATAGTCCATCCGAGTTAGTGAACAAAAGGGTCAAAACTTCGTCGGGGTTTGCATCCAACCAGGTTTTTACCGTGGTGAGGTAGTCGACAACAGTTCCTCCATCAAAAAGAAGCTACGTTCAGAAGAGAATGATAAAAAAGAGCCGCGTTTATTTGAGGAATGGCACGTACGCAGCCTAAAAAACGGTAAGGATGGACCATCAATCATGATATAAACGTGCATACTGGTGTGGCAAAAATGAAGGACTCCATCGTTTCTTCAGAGTGTTGAATTGTCAGAAACACAAGTACAGATAAAAGCGAATGGCGATTCGTACAAATGACCTTCCGCTTGAAGGAATCGGACTCCAAGACCTAGTTGGGTTGGAATATCAACCTCCTGATCCCTCGCCACTGTTAGATTGCTGATGAGCACAAATTCAACCATGTGTTCGAGAACACTCACGAGCGAGAGGGTCACTGCTAAACGCGTACGAGTCGTGAGAGCCGAGGAATGTTGTATTTCCATATGGTCTGCCACAAAGCACTGCGTGCCCATTACAAACGGTCGCTCTACTCAAATGATATGTAGTCTCATCAGAGAGAAACCAATATCAGGCCGACCTTTTCGTAGGCAAGGCGACGCCTTGCGTCCGGAAAACAGTAGACAAGACGATAATCCAGGACGACAAGGTAAGAAAAAGCATCTCGCTAATTCAAGCAAGGGTGATGAATGAAGACAGATGGCAGCAAGAGATGATGGGTGGTCTATATATGTGACGCGCACAGCTACGAGTCACTCGAAGTAACAGGGATAGCGCTGTATTCGAGGGAATCCCTTAAGTTATCCCTTCTACAACGACCTAATTATATACGTGGCGAATGGGGCGCTGCACTGGATCAAAGGGAACCGCATCCGGCTTGTTATAATATAAGCCCATGAGAAGCTACGAGCGAAGATCAATTGTTGAACGCATGTGGCTGGGTCGTAGAGACGAGTCGAATCAGAGAGACGACGCGATTCACGAAGCCGTTTCTGACACGTGTCACGAGGTGTTGAAATACTGGTTGCACGTGGTCTCAGAATTCATATGTTATCGTGCTACATCGTACTTCGAAGATAAATCAGAGGTAAGTAACATTTTATTGTTCAGATGAAAACCCATCTCTTTGAATCAATGAAGTCTAGAACTCCTTGGACAGGCATGGGCTCATAATTTTATCAAGGTACTATCTCGTTCCCGCGATCTACCACAGAACAAGTTTCTTCTCTGTAAATGCGCATGCGTTGTATGGACACCCGATGCCCACTGCACGTGCGTGAACTTTTCGCTACCGGTTAGGTACTTACAAGTCCTGCTATGATCATTCTGAATGAAAATATAATAAGCAAGCCCTTCGCCAAAAATATCCCGAGTTTCGAGGGAACTAACCATGCAGCCAAAATTTCAAAAAGCCCTATTGAAGATGTAAAAAAACTTCGGTCGCACGATAGCTAGGTGGTTGAACAATATCTGTACTTATATTGATCCTCCCCAGTCCGTGCTTCGCCAAAGTCACACAAGACAGGTTGAATGGTAACCGAGGTCGTTCCGAGTGACTCAACGCTTGTCTGACAAACTGCTCGGGACTGTGGCATGTACTAGGGTCAGTTCTCTTGGAATATTCCTGAGGCATGAATATTCTTGGATTTTGTGGGCGACCATTGCGTTGAGGTCTTGGTTGTTACTGTCGTTACTTATATATTCATTTTAGCAACTCTTCCATTTGACAACAACGCATCGTCCAAAAATTCTAGTCACGTCTCAATTGTCTCTCAAGCGTGTTAACGAGGATTAGGTGAAAGGCGCCCCAAACCACAATTCATTATCAATTGTCTCTCATTGCAAACATAATACGTGTCCACGGCGGTCACAATTGGTGAGTTCTGTACCGTAACTTGTTCTGACTTGGTTGAAGTTCGTGCAATGTTAATCAGTACTGCCATTATTCATTACACATAAAGATTGACTACACTGGGCACGAAATAGGCAGAGGTCAGAAAAGGATCGATAGCATAGATGAAGAAACCGAGAATAATTCGGATTAGATTAAGATCACAGAGCGACATACGACCTCGGCGTACGTGTTAGAGGTGGCAAGAGATGTGAAAAGAAACGGAGTGGTAGGTAGTACAGAGCAAGAAATAAAAGAGGCAAGTGCAGTCCTAAGCGGGAAGAGAAATAGAGAGCTCAATGTTGGTATCCACAAACAGGTTTCAGAAATATGATACAGAAACGAGCAAAAGTATGAGAGAGAAGATGAACAACGGTAAAAGTTTGCGAATTCATGCAAGAACGGCAATACAAGAGGACGAGCAAAGTGAACTCTGAGACAACGGCCAAGAAATCCAAGACTACGAAATTGCGTTGACCCATCGCAGAAGCGGATGCTTGCCAGAATTTCTTTCGCCTGCCAGTTTATTGATCGAATTCAACAAGTCAGCACGACGCAAAGGCTCTACATGAAGAGCAGAATATTAGTAAGTTTACCAAAAACTAGGACGGGGGCAAGATGGCGAGTACGAGTACAGTAAATACTCACTCGTGATATGATCGTCCATCCCTGCCTGAAGACATCGCTCTCTGTCACCGATCACTACAATACAGTGTCAACAGCTGAACCAGTGAAGTAAAGAATATGGGCAACCAGGACTCACTTGCATGTGCAGTCAGAGCAATTATAGGAATCGAAAGCAATCCATGCTTGATTTCATGTTCACGAATCAGCTCGGTGGCTTCCATACCACCCATAAATGGCATGGACACATCCATCTGTTACGAAGGGAAAAACCGTCTTCAGTATACCCAGAGCAAGAGCTTTTGAAAGAGACACACTAAAATGATATCAAAGGGCTTTCCTTGAGCCACCCTACCCTTGAACGCGTCAACAGCCAAGCTTCCATTTTCCGCGATTTCTACTGAATGCCCGTACTTCTCTAAAATCTTGACTGCCAACTTCTGATTGACCAGATTATCCTCGGCCAAAAGGATATCGAAGGTCACATCGTTCGCCGCCGCAACAGGGCTCACAGTGTTACTCTCCAACGCACTGACAAGTGCACTAGCTAGATCTTGAGCCGAGACGGGTGTGGTCACCTGAGCAGAGATCGAGTTGTCCAGGCACCATTTTACTGATTGGTGCCGGTCATGGGAGAAGGGTGGGAAATAGGAAGTGGATGAGCGGATCTGGATAGCGGAATGCTGAGTAGAGGACGACCCACAGTTGAGTCGGGGCATTGAAGGTGCGAGGAGCACGATGGGGATGTAGCGAAGATGTTCAATTTCACGGATGGTTTCGGCCTGGGAAAGACGCGGATGAGCATAGCTTGAAAAGGATAGAGTAGGTCGTAGAAGGCAACATGGAGAAACTACGCACCGTAGACAATGAATCAACGACGATCGTATCAAAGTGAGGGCAATTGTCTTTATTAGCCAACTCGCTCACTGTATGCCTCACATGTGGGGTCAAGCCCAGCTCTCGTATCCTATCAACGACGCCAGTGTTGTCGTACAATGTATCCACAAACAGAATCGCTCGTTTAGCGAAGGGTGACATCTTGGAGAGGGTGGATTCGAGTGAGGCTTGGGATATTTGAGAAGAGATGGTGAAGAAGAATCGGGATCCCTTTTGAACCTCGGATTCTACCCACATATTCCCTTGCATGAGGGAGACAAGACGTTTGGATATTGAAAGACCAAGACCGGTACCTCCATATTCCTAGGAAAAAAGGACGACGATTGGCATCACTACACGAGAAAATATACCGTCTACTCACCCTGGTTGTACTGCCATCTGCTTGACAAAAGGTGTCGAAGATGAGGTTCAACTTGTCTTTTGCGATTCCGATCCCGGTGTCACTAACACAGAACTCCAATGTCACATTCTGGTCGTCCAACGCCAGTAATCTACAGCTCAGCGCTACATGCCCTTTCCTGGTTACCTTGCTCGGAGTAAACTTGATCGCGTTTCCGACAAGGTTGGTTATGACTTGACGCAAACGGAGAGAATCACCAATTAATTGGTCTGGGATGTCGGGCTCAATGTCGTATGTGAGATCGAGATTATTCTGAGAGGCCCGAACAACGAGAGTTTTCAGAATTCCAAACACGGTTTGACGGATGGAATAAGAGACAGCTTCCATTGTCATACGGCCGGCTTCAACTGCAGCGGACAACACAATTGAGCCAGAGCAAAAGCAACCCAAAGGATGAAAGCTTACTTTTTGAGATATCCAAAATATCGTCAATAATCAGCAGCAGTGAACGAGCCAAGCTGTGTACCAGGAGCAAACTTTCTCGTTGAGATCGATTGAGATCGCTATCGAGAGTCAGTTCGGTCATTCCGATAATTCCGTTCATAGGCGTCCTGTACAAAATATTGGCATTCTCGCAATGCCCCAAAGTATTCAAGCACACCTAATTTCGTGACTCATGTTCGCCAAGAATTCACTCTTACTTCTATTGGCCAACTCTGCAGCCTCCCTCGCAGCCGTGTTCTTTTGGATACTATCGCGTAAATTGAACACCATATTATTGATCTGGGTCTTGAGCGAGTCCATTTCTCCCGAAGCCTCGACAGTGATGAATCGAGTGAAGTCGCCGTCCATGGCTGCAGCAGAAATCTGTGCGAACCCACGGACTTGAGTAGTAAGGTTTCCAGCCATCGTATTGACGGAGAGACTAAGGTTGTTTCAATTTATGGAGGGAAAGAGCTGTATGAAACATACGTGATCTCTTGCCAGATACCCTGCACATTTCCCACTTCGGCCTGTACGCCAAGTTTACCCTCCGTCCCAACCTCACGAGCAACTTTCTTGACCTGCACATAGAGAGCAGGAAGGAATGATGCACTCAGCATCATTATGCAAGAGATTGTCGAGGACGGATGACACTACAATAGAAAAACTCACCTCAACAGCAAAAATACTCAACTGGTCAATCATATCATTGATTGTGTTAACCAAGTTGAGCATCTCCCCGGACACGCTGACACCACCGATCTTTTGTGTCAAGTCTCCGCGAGCGACAGCAGTGGTTGCTACAGCAATGGTGCGGACCTGAATTGAGTGAGCAAATTCGCATGAGACGTCCATAGATGAGACAGATGGTAAGTACCTGTAGTGTTAGATTGTTCGCCATGACGTTCACATTATCCGTTAACGCTTTCCACGTTCCAGCAACATTCGCGACTCTGGCTTGACCACCAAGTTTGCCTTCCGTGCCGACTTCACGAGCTACTCGGGTGACCTACGATATAGTCAGCACCATAATTCAGTTATGGCCATAGACCATCACAATGTAATGCAGAAGTCACAAGTCGTTGAACAGAGAATCTCCACATACCTCATCAGCAAAAACACTCAGACTCTCCGTCATTTCATTCACAGTCTCCTTCAAATCCAGAATCTCACCCTTGACATCGACTTGGATTTTCTTGGAGAGGTCGCCTCCCGCGACAGCTTTGGTGACTTCTGCTATCGAGCGAACCTACGTAAACCGATTCAGCGACAAAGTTGACGAACTATTACATAGACATTCACCTGATTCGTCAAATTCATAGCCATCAAATTCACATTATCCGTTAAACCCTTCCACTCTCCTTGAACATCCGGCACGAACGCTTGACCTCCCAGAATTCCTTCGGTACCTACTTCGAGCGAAACTCGAGTGACTTCGTTGGCGAGTGTTGATAGTTGGACCACCATGGAGTTGACCTATGAGAAAGCTGGATAAGTTAAGAATAAAATGAAAAAAAAAAGTTCACTCACAGTTTCTTTCAGGTCCAACATCTCACCTTGCACATCAACCTCGACGAACTTGCTCAAGTTCCCTTGGGCAACTGCCTTGGTGACTTCAGAGATTGAACGAACTTGGTTTGTCAAATTCAACGCCATCTTGTTCACGTTGCGGGTCAAATCCGCCCAGGTACCTTGCACGCCCTCGACGCGGGCTTGACCGCCGAGGATACCTTGAGTACCGACCTGGAGCATCTTTCAGTAAAGAGGTTGTAAAGAACCTTAGAATGTTTGACTGACCTCTAACGCAACCCTCGTTACCTCGCTAGCAAATGCGCCCAGTTGGTCTACCATTGAATTGACCGTCGTTTTGAGAGTGGCCATTTCACCCTCCACTTGAATCTCGATCTTCTGGGTAAGGTCACCCTTTGCGACAGCAGTAGTCACGATAGCAATTGACCGGACCTGTGGAGATAAGCAAAGTCAGTATTTGTAGGTCCCAAGCAATCGATAATTAAAGGGGAGGTTAGTAAAAGGCGTAGATGCTGAAATGTGTGAAAAGCTATATGGTACTGGAAAGCAGGAGGAGAAAAATTGGGTAGAAAACCGCACCTGATCCGTCAGACTGGCACACATCCTATTGACATTCCTGACCAACTCGAACCAAACACCTTCTACATCTGGTACTGTTGCCTGACCACCAAGCTTTCCTTGCGAACCGACTTCCAATGTAACTCGAGTGACTTCGGCTGCTAAAGCACGGAGTCGGACGACCATTCCGTTGACAGTGTTCTATACGAAGGAAAGAGATATAGAGATTTCATATGGGTAAGAGATTGGAATATACCTTTAAATCCAAAATTTCTCCACTGGCATCCACCTCAATTTGCTTGCTGAGATCTCCGAGAGCAACAGCCTTGGTTACTTTTGCGATGGACCGTACCTCCAGGACAACACATCAGGAAATATTATCAGTTCTCCCTTTATAAACATACCTGATTTGTCAAATTTGCCGCTAATTTATTCACGACCGCAGTGAGCTCTCTCCATGTCCCTTCAACGTCCAACACGAGCGCTTGACCACCGAGCTTACCCTCCATCCCGACTTCTTGAGATACACGCGTTACTTCTGACGCAAATAGACCTAGTACGAAATCATTTAGATGCATAGAGAATACCAGATATGAAAATTACGGACCCAACTTATCGACCATGGTATTGATAACATCCTTCAGAGTTACCATAACCGTACCCTGAACAGGTACAGTAATCTTTTGCGAAAGGTCACCGTCTGCGACTGCTTTACACACACGAGCTACATCTTGGACCTAGATAAAGCAAAAAATAAGTTGTGTTAGCCTTGAGCCGTAAAGTGGTAAATCCGTATAAAAGATTTCATAAAAAACTCCAACCCACCTGCTGCTTCAGCAACCGCAATTCCTCAATCGCACTCAGCCCACTTTCCTGAGCCGCAATCGCCAAAGGACCACCGGATGCAACAACAGATGGCGATTCGTCCGATGCACTAAGTCTAGGCCACTCACGCAACTGAGAAGCCGGTAGCTGGTAGTTCGCTGAATGCCATTTCGCCTGCGCTTGTTGCTGTTGCGCGAACGCTGCAGACGCTTGGTCCCTTGGGTAGCTTGACCATACAGTCCACGGTGGTGGGTACGATTGGTAGTTAATCGATGACGGAAGGTAGGAAGGGTATTCCCAGTACTTGGTAGTCTTTAACCCTCCGTACGCGCCGTACATATATGGATGGACATATGCACCCAACGCACCAACAAACCTACTGCCACATCTCCTGCAGCTATGCCAACTGTGCCAGTCATCTCCTTCTTGGTCGTCTCGGTCATCTTCTACTGCGCTTGGCGTAAAGGTGTTTGTGACTTGCTTGGTACGTGGGATGAAAGGTGTGCGCAACCGGGAGAGACGGGAGAACCACGCTTCCCGTTCAGAAGGAGGGAGTGATTTGAGGTATTCAAGCTCAGTTTTGAGAGGAGGTTGGGCAGATGTAATTTTTTCCTCTTCATTGTCCTCCGTCTCATCGTCTACCTCCTTCAATTCTGTTGGCTTGCGACCATTAACGCTCTTCGTATTGCCCTTTCCACCTGCAACTTGATCGTGGTGGTGCGTCGACGAATACCACTGTGTGTACTGCGCGTAATCTTCGAATTGACCTGCCTCTCCGTACGGAGAAATGCCGTTGAGACCATCGATAACGATGTCTGGCCCGTCTCCATGTCCGTTGACGGTTGACGTGGATGGATCAGACCAGGCCTGGGATGTGTCATCTGTGTCGGGTCCAGTGAAGTGCACAGATTGGGTAGGCTGGACGTTGTCATAAGCTGTTTCGAAGGTGGCATCTGAGCCTTCCGTGTCGCTCGAGTGGACTGAGGTTGAGCGGGAGACAACTTTGAACGAGTTGGAGGAGCGGACAGCTGTGTTATCTGAAGCAGGTGAGCACCAGACTCGCGTAAATGTTACACATGCAGAGAAAAGAAGTCAAGAACATTGCAAGCTGCGGAATCGAGATAGTATTATTTGAGGTACGAAAGTAGTGTAGAAGTGTTGAACAGTAACGACAACAAACGAGCAAGAAAAACTTACTTGAGTTGAAAGTAGAAGAATTTGAAGGTGAATTATTCGACTGAGCAAAAGCAGGAACCTGCTTTTCGCCATGTTCACCTAAAATGATAGGCGAAAATGGTGAAGCGATAGTCTGCGGTGAAGTCGTCCGACTAACTGCGGCTTTACCACCTGCGATCGCTGTACGATTAGCTCCAGAACTGGGGCTATTCATCTTACCACCAGCAGCGGCGGCGGGCTGTCTCCCTGCACGACCAGCAGCTGATGACGATAGAGAAGCGTTCGAGGAAATTGATGACGAAGCAGTGTGTCGTCCTGGAGTAGCGAGACCCTGTGCTGCCCTTCGCGCAGACAACGAGCCCGAGCTCAACACGACTGGCGTTCCATTGGTTGCAGCAACTGTTGCGTTGAAGTTCGGAATCGTGGAAGGAGAGGGAGAACGTCTCCCATAAGCGTTGAGCGCTGGAGCTGATGTGGCTGGAGTGACCTTTGGGGAACTAAGATCAAACACATTGCTGAGATTCTCATCATTGAGCTTATTGTGATTCCTGCCGTTTGTCCCGTTGATCGTTGCAGCAGTTCCAAATCCACCTACTGCTTGAGAGGGTAGCTTGGAATTGGCGGTCAGGAGTTCGGCCTTGTGCATACGGTCGACGATTATGCTTAGACTGCGTAAGATGGAGTCAGTACGCCAGTCTGAGGGACCGTTATATGGAGGAAGAGGGATAGATGCGGTCGGTGGAAGTGTTTGAGTGGTTTGAGGGGACGATAGAGCGAGCGTCGTCCCGTTTGGAGCCGACGGGGCCCCTGTAGAAGGAGGTAATGAAGCAGAGTTTGTACGTTTGACCGATTCTGATGACTGAGTGGCATCCTGAGCAGACATTGTCGATTGTTCGTCAGTGTTCACCGGCACGGATGTTATGGACTGTACGTTGGGAGGTAACACATGGCCGTGAGCATGGATTTGGCGCTGCTTAGCCGGAATCGGCTTCTCATAGATACTGAGCAGGACATCGAGATGTGTGAGGAATGGTGTATAGTCGATAAATGAGGTTTCGGCCGTCATTGTGATTTGGGTAGGCTAGAAGATCTTAACGAAAGAGAAATGATTAACATCCCATATTGTGGTAGAAGTGGATGATGAACAGGAGCGACCAGAGAAATTGAAGATTCGGACCAATGAGTATGCCAAACAAGCTCGAGAGCGTTGTCGTTCCAGCCCAATTAATCTCTGCGGAGGTCCCGAAAAGAAGCAACAACAAAACAACGAGGGAGCCCCAAAGTCTAAAGAAAAGGACACACCTGTTGAACAAGAAAAGTTTGAATGAATTTGGCAGCGGAAGGATCGATATCTTGTTCTATCCAAGCCAATCGCTCCTGTAGGCTTATGGAAAACCCTGTGATCCCAACGGGCTTTCTCTGCCGTATACTCTGTGGTAGTTGATGTCCGCCCAAGTTCTACAGTCAGGAATCCTTCCAAGAAGTTCCTAGCTGTTTTCGGTAGCGTATAATCAGAGACGTTGAGATGTTATTGGGGAAATGGAGGAAGTTTAAAGAAAGAAAAAGAGCAGGTAAAAAAGAGGAAAGAAACGTGGACGGCAGTTGATTTCGGCTGACTGTTGCCAGAGTGGAGCCTTTGGAGCAACCAGTCAGTAGGGATAAACGGTCGGTACTTGGTAGAAATACAACGACTCTGCCGTTCAGACAGTCGATTTACGTTTTGGCCTTTGTAAGCATCCAGAATCGGACCGGACTCTACTGGAAAGTCTAGACCATGCGCTCGACGGTAGTAATTTCACTCGATACTATGTAGTTGCAGAATTTGCACAAAGCATGATGGCCAACGACGTGCTTGGTAACCCTGTCGTGGCATACTTTCAAAGACATGGCATCGCTATCGATTGCATATTGTGAGGTTGAGCTTTCATTTGGTACAAATGGATGTCTCATCAGTTCAAACTCTCTTGTCGTACAGATTTACATACATTCTTTGCGAGAACCAAATTCCTATGTATCGACCATGACTGATGTCTTTCACAATTGTGCCGAGTTATGTGCCAATCATCAGAGATTGGTGGAAAGGTTTTCTGGTATCCAGTCACTGTCTGGTTTCTTCAGTTGAATGGATTCCTGTGTATCAGTTCGGTTTTGAGTATTGGTCTAATGTTTATTGCTTCCAACCCCCTGCCTTGTTTTCTATTCAGCAGGTATCTCTCGGTAGCTGTGCCCCTCATGGCACTCAATTTTCCTGTTCTATATAGAGAGTGGGCTATTTAAACAAAAATATAGAGCATTTCTGAAGAGAGCAATCAATCAGGATACCCTATAGTATGGTCAGAAAAATATAACCAAGAAATATAATCAACAGGATGGCTCATTATGAATGAGGAGGGCAATGAGCAAAAAAGGAAGGAATTTTCCCACAGGTTGTGTTACGAACTGACTCTTTTTCAATTTCTTTTTGTCTATCTTATTTACTTTTATCTTTTCCTTTTCTTTTATTTACATACATGTGACAACCTTGACATTCTCGCAATGTCAACGCATTTCTCTCATGCCTGTCAGACTGTTGACAGACTGTCATTCCCGCGCTGTCAACACAACTCTCTCATGTCTGTCAGACTATTGACAGATTGACAGTGTGAGAATTCTCTCATGTCTGTCAACCTTTGACAGATCGTTGTATAGCCTCATAGTTATGACGTGAGATAGTTCCCATGGGTTCATTTCAGAATATGTATATAAGATAGGGCATTTCTTAGAGTAGTCTCTATCTCTGATCTCGTCTATTCTCCTTGGTAGCTAGACAAGAATCAAAGACCTTTCCTCCCTCATTCACTTCGTTTGACTTGACCATCTCGGCTTGCGTGACGCCTGGCTACATCGTATAAAAGCTATCGAGTCGCTGACAGGTTGTAGGGGGAAAATATTTACATGATAACTGAACATACTGAGTGATAGTTACTTAGCTAGTAACTATGTAGGATGCTCTATAGTATCTGTAGGTACATATAGAGCATGACAGAACTGTTAGGAGCTGTTATGATCATGCACGGTCATTGTTACGAATAGACTCTTTTCTTTCTTTTTATTTTCCTTTTAATACTTTAGACGCTCACTCACTCTTTAGGTATGCTAAGCGCTGTAAGCGCTTACACGAGCGTTTGTATTATTCTTTTATCTTTTCCTTTTCTTTTATTTATGAACATGCGGCAGCCTTGCTGTTCCCATGCTGTCATCAACTGTCGACGCGACTCTCTCGTGTCTGTCAAGGTATTGACAGATCTAGACCGTCTACATACATTCTTTTACATTGCCTCATTGTTTCATCGTTGTATACGGACAGCTTTACTTATGGATACGAGCGACTCTTATTGAATAGCCTCATGGCAGCGACTCATGATGATTCCCATGGACTCATCTTAGGATACATATGTATATAAAGTAGGATATTACCCTGTTCTATATAGAGAGTGGGCTATTTAAACAAAAATATAGAGGATTTCTGAAGAGAGCAATCGTTCAGGATACCTTGTATGATGGTCAGAAAATTTTCACCCAGAGATATAATTAACGGGATGGCTCGTTATGAACGAGGAGGGCAATGAGCAAAAAAGGAAGGTGTCACAAAGAGGTGACGACGGTGGCACGGCTGAGCGGAAGCTTAGGCGGAAGCGGACAGATACTGATCCCAACGACAAAGTTATATTCATAAATAAGTACAGAGAAGTAAGTAAAGACATACCTGATCCCAACGACAAAGAGGTCAAGATAAGGGATCAGGTTGTGGGGGCTGGCTTATATATACAAAGGTAAGGTACGGGAACCATGATGTCATACTGTATAGTTCAGGAACAAGGAATGGAATGGAATGGACTGGAAGGTTCCGGATCGGATATGATAGGTAACAATGATGGAATGATGTATTGTAAAGAAAAGGAAAATAATAGGGGCGGCTCACTTCATGACATTACCCCCCTCCTTATGACCATTGCCCTCGATGGTCAAGCCTTCGCCGCCCGGGGGTGTTTCTTGTGGAATTTTCGGACAGTAGCCGGCGCATGTTCCAAATTTTGTGCCGGTTCCCATGAATTATGCCCTGCATCGTAACCCTTCCACTTCACCAAATACTCTAACTTCTTCCATCTAACCCGACTATCCAAGATTTCCTCTACTTCATACTCCGGTTCGTCTTCATCCTCTAGGTACACTGGTTCTGGTGGTGTCGCAATCTGACCGTTGACAGCATTTCCTTTCCATGGGTATAGCTTGTCGACATGGAAGACAGGGTGGACCCGGTCGAGGGACAACGGTAGGTCCAGGCGGTAGTCGAGAGGTCCAACTTTGTCCAAGATCGTGTATGGTCCAAGCTGTCGATCCCCAAGCTTCTCGCTAGAAAGCTGGAGCTTGATATCCTCTGCACTTAGCCAGACCTTATCTCCCACTCGGAATTGATGCGCTTTTCGTTTTCCCCTCTCGTAGCTTTCCTTTTGCCGTCTTTTCCCTAGGTGTAGAGCCGCACCGGCATCCTGTCGTGCATCCCGAAGTATTTGGATACGGTCATCTACTGCTGGAATCCCACTACGTTGACCCACCGGAATATTGAATAGAGGCAGATAACCATAGGTAAGCTCGAACGGGGACATCCCCAGGGCTGAATGGGTGCGGGAGTTGATCACAAACTCCGCCATCGGTAGATGCTCTGCCCAGTCGTCTTGACGTCGTCCCACGTACAGCCTGAGGTATTTCTCGACTTCCTGATTCGCCCGTTCAGTCTGTCCGTTCGCTTGCGGATGGTAGCCCGAGGTGAGGTTAGACTTGATTCCCAGCCGAGCGAGCAGGGATCGCATCAACTTTGCTGCGAACTGGGGTCCTCGGTCTGAGACAAAGCGGAGGGGGAGTCTATGAAGGCGAAAAATTTCGCGGTAGTAGATGTCAGCGACACCTTCTGCAGTGACTGCCGTTGTACAGGGGATGGCGTGGATTTGCTTGCCATAAAGGTCAGTGCAAACTAGGATGGCGTCGTAACCTTGCGACTGGGGTAGTTGTGTGATCAGATCCACCCCCACCTCTTCCCACAAGCCCGCAGGCACTTCCAGGGGTTGTGTTACCGCTCGTGGGTGTCTCTGTATCTTCTTCCTCGCACAAATCTCGCATCCCCCAACGTACTTCTCCACAAAAGATCGTAAGGTGGGCCACCAAAAATGTGTGCTCACCAGGTCGAGGGTACCATGGAGTCCTGGATGGCCCGCTGTAGGGTTGTCGTGGCATTGTTGTAGTACTTCGGTTCGCAGGTTCTCGACTGGTGGAACATATACCCTACCTCGATGATAGACCAATCCATCGTCCTCTTCCCATTCCGCAATTCCGTTGGCCAAGCGTTGGAGACCATTCCTCCGCAGCTCTTCTAACCCTTCCAATACCTCCGCTTCCCTCTGCGATGCTTTCCGGATACGGTCCTCGAGCGGGTTCTGTAGTGAGTTTGCTGCGATCTGTACGAAGTGAGCTGGTTTCAGAACCGTTTGTTGTTGGTTGTCTTCGCTGTCCAACACTTGGTGTGTTGCCATATGGGAAAGGGCGTCAGCCTGTGTGTTTGTTTTCCCTGGGCGGTGAACAAGCTGAAAATCAAACCGGGATAGCCATAACGCCCACCGTGCTTGCCGTCGACTTAGGTCCTGAGCGGAGCGCCAGAACTCTAGGTTTGCATGGTCGGTGATGATCTCAAAGGGTTGTGGTGACCCTTCCAAGAAACTTCTCCAGTCCTTCAGTGCTTCGATGATAGCAAGCATCTCTCGGTCGTAGATTTCATAATTCCGCTCCGCTGGTTGCATGGAGGCCGATCGGAATGCCACTGGGTGCCACTGACCATCGTCTTGCAGCTGCATTAAGGCCCCTCCAGTTGCAAAGCCTGATGCATCCACCTCGAGTCGAGTGAGCCTGTCGGGGTCCCAAAGAGCCAACACGGGTGCTGAGATGAAAGCTTCCCGGAGTGTGTCGAACGCTTGCTGCTGATGTGTCCCCCAGTCAAACCTTGTGTCCTTCCTCGTCAGATCGTTCAGAGGGCGTGCTATTCGGGCAAAATTCCGTATGAATCGACGATAGAAATTAGCAAACCCTAAGAATCCTCGCAGCTCCCGTAGGTTCTCTGGTGTTGGCCAGTCGCGGACTGCCGCTACCTTTACCGGGTCCATTAGGGGGTTATAAAGGACAAAAAACGGCGTGTAGGGGTCACCCCCCTGGCCTAGGGATTGCCTATCTAGGCAGGAGATTCCCACAGCAGGCTGGACTGACGACTTCCCGATCGGCCCGAGTCATCTCGGGCAGTACACCAGACGGCAGGGAAATATCGCCGCTATGAGCCCGGGCGGTTTCTCCTCGGTAAGACGCTTCACCCATGTTCAGTCCGGGAGACTGTCGAGGCCAAGCCGGCGTTAATTTCACGACGGATTGTCATGCAAGAAATAGTTGCATTGTGGAAATTTTTAAATAATTCCTTGACGCAATGAAGTTAGTACATTGGATGCAGGAAAATATTTTCAGGTAAGTGTACCCTTCCCGGGATGAATAGTTGATTGCCGGAACAGCGAGAGGGATGGCGGAATGAATGCAAATGCCAGACCGAGCAACGGCGATATTTCACTGACGCATTACCACCGGTTAAATAATTAGACAGGAAACACTCACGAAAAGTCTCATTGTTCAAATAATTGCGTTTTTCCACACAGGAACAGGACATAGGTAGACCATACCAATCGTAGACAATTTTCAGATAAGTGTACCCTTCTCGGGACGAATAGTTATTGCCGGAACAGTGAGAGGGATGGCGGAATGAGTGCAAGATGCAAGAAAATATTTTCAGATAAGTGTACCCTTTTCGGGAAGAATAGATGATTGCCGGAACAACGATAGGGATGCCGGAATGACTGCAAGCCACAGCCCGAGGAACGGCGATATTTCACTGACGCATTACCACCGATAAAATAATCATACTGGAAACAATCACTAAAAGTCTGATGGGTCATAATTTCGTTGGTTCACTCATCCTGAGGAAGCAAAAGTAGACGACGTGATTTCTGAGCCGTTACATGTGCAGCGACGTCGATAGATTGTTGACGTGTTTGGATTGCTTGGATTGTCGTAACAAAAAAATCGGACCGAGTGCTTAGCCGCATTGGGAAAATGTCAGTATTGATATCTCGGGCCGGTGGTGGGCGGGGGGGAAGGCCCGAGATATTAATACTGACATTTTCCCAATGCGCGCCCAATTACATTCAGTATTCAAATTAGTGCAGACATATTTACTGGTATTTACTGTTATGAAACATGGAGAACTGTGAGTAATATGATCTTGGATCAACTTAATAGAATCAAAACATACAGTTAGCGTGTGAATTTGCAGATCTGTTGGATCTGAGATTGACCATGACCGTGGGAATGAACTATACAGTTCACATAATATTTTATCTTGTTTGTTCCTCGCTTAATTCACTCTTGACCTTGAACCACCACCTTCTCTGAGGTCTATAAGTTTATAGCTAAATAGCTTAAACATTGAAAAAACACCGAACTCGTAAACTTAATAAGATCGAAAGGTAAGCTGTTCCGTTAAGATATGTGAGAAGATGTCAACGGCGATCATTATAGCCGTTTAAGAAAAAATGCCTGCAACATCAAGCACCGTCCGAACTGTAAAACGCTTAACTCATCACATGAGGCTGGCGTTCAGACTTCCGAAATTGGTAACCGAATTTGAGACATCTTCAGGGGACAGTTTTGAGGTCAAAGAGCCAAAGTTGCTTCAGGCTTTTAGAGCTGTGGGAGTTGTACCGTTTTGGGAAGAGGAATGTCCGGCAGAGTATGAGAAGCAATGGGGCGAACGTTGGGAGCATATTCATGAGACGTTGGAGGAGATGTCAAATATTGCACGAAAAACAGAGGTCGACAAGTTTCACTGGACGAAGATGGATGTGCAGGATGTGGCGAAGGTGGCAAGGGAAGAGGGGTGGGAGGCATGTATGGACTCGGAGGTGAGAAATATTCCTGGAGTACTTAGAATTGGATTGGACTTTAAATTCCGTCTCCAGATTGAGTCATACTTGAAATCTCAGGAGTGGGACATTCAGACACGATATATGCGTGCGATACAGGCGGACCCGAAGGCAGATTTTGTGCTGATGGGAGCGTGGGACTCAGAAATGATTCAGATCGTGACTCATTTATTGGGGGATGGGGCAGTGGATGAACAGAGAGCGGTGTACTCGGTGGTGAAAGATTGGTGGCACTCGATGATTTCGGCGCTTCTGGACACGAGCCGGAAATACAAGTATCGGGCGCTTCATCGGTTGCTGATTGCGGAGAAGCGGGTGAAAGAGTTGTTAGGAGAAGATTTTTTGCAGAGCAACATGCGGACCGACTTTACGGCAAAAGATGCGCGGGTAGTCATCACGGCGTTGAAGAGATATGCCGGCTGCTTAACATGGCAGGTGGTAACGACGCAGGATTTGAAAATCCAGTCAAAAGTTGTCGATTTGACGAAACCGGACGCGTTGGAGAAGATTCGGGCGAGATGGGAGAAACTTTCAGATATGGCGAAGAGAAAAGAGTTTTGTCAGCTAGCGTTGGGATGGATGCAGGGGATTTTGGCGAAGAAGTTGAATAAGCAAGTGCAGCAACCTGATTTGGAGGCAGAGGATTTAATTGTTTGTGAGTGGTGACAGTTTTCTATGTTGATCACCGACTAATGTGTGACATCAGTTAACTATGGGGTGAAAATGGCCGAGGCCGTACCGCGGAGCCAGGTAGATGCGATGGCAACGCCGGAACCAATTGAGGTGGCGCAATTCGAGCGGCAATTGCAAGACTTCAGTGACATGTGGCTGGGCCGTGACCGTCCCGATGACGGACTGTCAACGGCGTTGTCGTTGTTTGAGGGGGATAACATAGAAGAAATGCGCAAGGTGTTTTTCACCGATTCGGAGGATATTGGAGTAGAGAGGTTTGCAAAGATGACTGAGGAGGACTTGCATGTATACCTGGGGATTCCGAGTGGGATACCGGCGGTCTTCAGAAAATTCACGGCAGATGATCCCGAGAGTATCCCGCTGGGAAACTCGGGCAATGAATCGTTTGAGGGTGCTGAGCCAGTCGGTCTGTCTTGGCATCAAGAAGTCTGGTTGGCGGCGATGGTAGGATTGAGTGTGAACTCGGGGCAAGCGGACGTGGAGGGCATCCATCATACGGAGGAGGGATTGGAGAAAGCGCCGATGGCGATCCGGGAGAAATGGGGGGCGAATCCGGGCATTGCCTTATTAGATGAGGTAGGACTTGGGAAAACAATGGAGGCGATTGCGGGAATTGGACTCCTGCAAACATTACACAAGGTAAAACGAGATTGGAAGCCGGAGAGCGGGCTAGATAAATTGCCGGCGTGCATTCGATCAGGTGAGTGTGATGCGTCGGTAGATTATCGACGCCTGAAGCACTGCTTATGATCATGACAGCTGAGACATTTGGTGGGAGAGCGGAAGGGATTCCCGATGCTCCCCATTTGATTGTTGTGCCGACGAACTTGATTGATCAGTGGGCCTCGGAGTTGAGGCGATTTATGAATCCGAAGGCTGTGGACTTGATCGTCGTGTCGACGAATGCAAAAAAATGGCAGAGCGACATGCGCCGGCTTGAGTCGAGTCCGCAACCGAGGTATCGGAGAGTGGTATTGGTCACGCACAAGGTAACATGCCCGTCCGTAGATTATCGACGGACTACTGTCTGACCTTGAAACGTGTTTTCCAGATTGTCCAGCGGATGTTCTCGCTTGACAGGTTGGAGATTGTTGCCAACGAAGTCCAATTTGAGCCGAGACTCAGATATCAACTTCCGAGACACACCGTTTTCGGGTATTCTTGGGGATCGATTTGGGTAGATGAAGTTCATGAATCGAGGACGGGGAAAGCCCTTTGGCGGGCACTGAGAGGATTGCTGGAACTATGTTTAATCAAGGTTCTGATGTCGGCCACACCATTAGTGGAGAATCCGGAGGTATGGCCCAATTATGGACTAACTATGTGATTTTGGAAATTTCACTCATGCCAATTGCAGGACTTACTGAATTTGGCCCGGCTCATCCGGCCCACAACCTTGGGCGTTCCAGAAAGCGAGAACCTCCGGAACATGGGCCGAGATCTTCGCATTTTGAAAAGTAAGTATTGGGTGAAGACACACGGAGCGGCCTTGGACTTCGCCAACCAGGACGAAATTCATGTTCAAACCGAACAGAACGAAGTTACATCATTTGCAGAGCGAATGGTTCGAATGATTCAGTTGATTCTCATTCCGCGGTCTGTCCGACGGACTAACAATTCTTTCCGACATGATGGCACACGGGTGAGTGCGGCACTCCCCGGATGCACGATCCTCCATGTTCTAGTCAAAGTCAGTGAGGCCGAGCAACACGAGTCTGAGCAAATGCTGGACGAGTCAGTGCAAGCGCGATACTTTGACACCGAGCAGTTGGGAGTGAGTTCCTTGCGGCGGTATTTTACGGACGCATTGTGAATGCTGACACCTTCTCTAGCGTTTTTTCAACGAGGGACGGGCTAAATTATCGTTCTTCCCCGGCGAAACTGCGGCTCTCCCATATACCAAAGAACGATTGCTTGTTGATCCCGTGACCAAGCTGAAACATCTGCTTGAACTAATAAAACAAATATTGGTCAAAGGGTCGGATATCGTTGTCCCCGCAGAACACCACGAGACTCAAGACCGGATCATTCCGATCGAAGCGTTGGGTAACCCGGATGTTTTACGGGAGTATAATGCTACGAGTATTGCCGGGCAACCTGTTCTGGATGAAAAGGTTCTAGTGCATACGACATTCGCGAAATACCACCCCTTCATGATCGATGTGAGTGTGTTGAGTTTTGGAAATAGGTCCAAAGACCCTAATCAACTCCATAGGCCCTGAAGATAGTGGGAGTTAATGCAGTGTCAATTAATGGAGCCGTTCCTCAGGCACAGAGGACAAAAACGATTGCCGAGTTCAAGAAGAACAAGCAGGTTCAAGTCCTGATTATGAGCGCCGTCGGCACGCAAGGACTCAACTTAACCTGCGCGCGGACGCTGATCCTTTTCGTTGAGTGATATCTCTCATCTGCGTGTCGAATCTGACGTGTTGATTACGATAGGAGTCGAATTGGTCGGCTGTATTGGCACATCAATTGTATGGACGCATCCACCGTCGTGGTCAACAACGGCCCACCTTCATTTTCCAGTTAATGGCGTCCAATACTGTTGATGTCCTTCTTATAGCCAATGGACTCGCTAAAAAGGAACTGCTGACCAATTTCACCCAAATTGACAGGAACTTAGGTAAGCCTTGTTGATATTGAAATAATCACGGCCCTTGACAAACTCACTTGAACAGCAAATCTAAGGCTGCTCGCAGGGAGAGCGGCACCGGAAGAGGTACTTACGCTTCAAGGGGGTGACGACGTCGATGATGCATTGGCCAAATCAATCGCCGAAATGTTGACGAAACCAAAGTCCTTGACAGGTGAAGCGCTCAAGAAACGGACGGCATCCAAGCCAGCAAAAACGGCCAAGAAAAAAGAAGCTGAACCTGCTGAGGACACGGACGGGGCGACCGCGCCAAAACTTAGCGCGAAGGCAAAAGGCAAACGCAAGGCCGTTGACCCAGCTGATATTGAGGGAGAAGTACCTGTACCCAAGGGGCCGGCTACGGGTAGCAAGAAGAGAAAAATAAAAAGCAGGCCCGTTGTGGAAGAATCGGAGATGGAGGATGATGATGGTGAGCCGGAAGGGAGAAAATCCACACAGGCCCGGCCAAAGCCCCGGCCAAAAAAGGCCAAGCTCGGAGAACTCGCTGCCCGGTCCGATGCTGTACAATTGATTGACCGAATCTGGGATGAGCCGCTACCTGGCCAGGCTGGACCGTCGGGAACACAGAGGGAGAGTCCTGATTCTATCCCTTCTCTTACCACTCAAATTCCTGTCAATGTGAGCATGCCCGCAGGCGGGCCATTGTCACAACAGGTGACAGAGCAGCACCATCCTGAACAAGCAAGGCAAATGCCGGAGCCGGGACCGGGCCAATCACAATTATTGCCGGAGCAGGCACGGGCTTCAATACCCTCAAGGCAGGTGCCGGGAGAGGGACCGGCTCTAGGACCATCAACCCAAGTCCCGCAGCAGAGACCAGCTCCAACCCTCTCGATGGAAGTGGCGGATAATTCAATGCCTGCAACTGTGCCTATCTATATTACACCCAGAAGTACAGTGTACTTCCAAACCTTATTTTTTGCTCACTGTCAAGGAAGTTCGTGCTCATCGCGTCAGACAGTGAGCTAAGCATGGGGGTAACTGTCATTAGACTGGTGCTAACTGTCTTTATCAAGGGGGTAACTGTTGTATACAATGATGGAGGTCCTCACTGTTGTAGACAGTGAGCTCGTCACTGTGTACAGTGAGCTCATCGTCGCCTTAACCAAGGGGGTAGCTGTCATGAATAGTGAGCTCATCACTGTCTAACCCAAGGGGGTAACTGTCATTGGAGTGGTGCTAACTGTCATGCACAGTGAGCTCATCACTGTCTGAACCAAGGGGGTAGCTGTCATGAACAGTGAGCTCATCACTGTCATTAGGGTGGTGCTAACTGTCATGCACAGTGAGCTCATCACTGTCTGAACCAAGGGGGTAGTTGTCATGAACAGTGAGCTCATCACTGTCATTAGGGTGGTGCTAACTGTCCTACACAGTGAGCTCATCACTGTCATTAGGGTGGTGCTAACTGTCATGAACAGTGAGCTCATCACTGTCATTAGGGTGGTGCTAACTGTCCTACACAGTGAGCTCATCACTGTCATTAGGGTGGTGCTAACTGTCATGAACAGTGAGCTCATCACTGTCATTAGGATGGTGCTAACTGTCATGAACAGTGAGCTCATCACTGTCATTAGGGTGGTGCTAACTGTCCTACACAGTGAGCTCATCACTGTCATTAGGGTGGTGCTAACTGTCATGAACAGTGAGCTCATCACTGTCATTAGGATGGTGCTCACTGTCATTAGGGTGGTGCTCACTGTCCTACACAGTGAGCTCATCACTGTCTCAACTAAGGTGCTAACTGTCATGAACAGTGAGCTCCTCACTGTCATTAGGGTGGTGCTCACTGTCAATACATGAGTGCTCACTGTCCTACACAGTGAGCTCATCACTGTCTCAACTAAGGTGCTCATTGTGTTGAACAGTGAGCTCCTCACTACCATTAGGGCGGTGCTCACTGTCATGGACAGTGAGCTCATCATTGTCAATATATAGGTGCTCACTGTCTCTAGGGCACTGCTCATTGTTGTGAACAGTGAGCTCATCACTGTCTTAACTACAGTGCTCATTGTCTTCAACAGTGAGCTCAATCACTGCTCTCTCCAATGAGCCCCATGATGTGCCTACTAGGTGCTCACTGTGTCCAAGTGTTGTGCTCATTGTCATCAACAGTGAGCTCATGAGTATTTGTAGGATAGACTTCACTATGATGTACAGTGAGCTCAATCATTGCTGTCTTCAATGAGCCCCATGAAAGCAACATTGTGCAAAAATAGTGTGGTCACTGTCATACACAATGAGCTCATGGTGGTGCTCACTGTTGTGTATGATGAGCTCAATGTTGTACTCACTGTGTATGTTGTGGAGCTCAATGTTATACACAGTAAGCTCCAAGTCTTTGTCATTGTGTACATTGAACTCAAGTGTTCCATCACTGTTGTATACAATGAGCTCAATGTGTTGGTCACTGTATACAGTGAGCTCAATGTCTTGCTCATTGGTCTCAACAGTGAACTCAAACGTACAGTTTTTTCCAAATTTTGGTACGTAACTACTTTTCAGTAAGCTCAATTTCTTGACCATTATTGAATATTGAGCTTCTCATTGCTATATACAGTGAGCTCAATGTCTTGCTCATTGTATACAGTGTACTCAACATATATGCTCATTAGTGTATACAGTGAGCTCAAGGTATATCTCACTGCATACAGCCAACTCTGTGTATTGGTCATTGATATTGACAGTGAGCTCAATGTCATTGTCACTGTATACATTGAACTCAAGGCTTTTTGTACTGTTGTACACAATGAGGTCAATGTGTTGATTACTGTACACAGTGAGCTCAATGTCTTGCTCATTGTCATTGACAGTGAGCTCAATGTCTTGCTCATTATCATTGACAGTGAGCTCAAGGTCTTTGTCACTGTGTATCATGAGCTGAATGCCTTTGTTATTGTTACCATTGGACTTAATGTCCTGCTCACTGTGTCATACAGTGAGCTCTATACCTTGCTCATAAATGTAAGCAGCAAAGTCAAGATATTAGTATTATATTGATTACGTAATCCAAAGTATTATAAATGTTGAGTGTAATGAAATATATATATATCACAGTCAAAAAATATTTCAGATGAATGTTATGCTACGTATAATTAATCTGTAATTTCTGTACGTAAAACCATATCATTTTATATTTTCCATGGCTTTTTTAATGTCATTGAATATATTTTACAATTTACAAAAATCAATGCGACGTACAATTAGTGTATAATTTTGTACGCAAGATTACATTATCTTATGTTTCTTATAGTTGTTTTTTTTTTCAAATGTGATTAAATATATTTTACAATCTACATAGATCAAACACACTAGTAGATAATAAATAATACATGACTTGGCAAAAGCAAAGTATTGGAGTATATATGACAAAAATTACAAATCATCAGAGTCCTCAATCATTGCAGAACTTACAACTCTACTTTTCTTTGCTCCTCCTGCTTGTGCCTTTCCTTTGCCTTTTCCCTTGACTTTTTTCTTCGGCTTTTCCACCACTTCATCAGAAGGCTCATCTGGTTCCACAGCTTTGGCTTTTCCTTTCTTCTTGGAAGCTGCAGCTTGATCATGATGTTCCTCATGCCTTTTTCGCTTTTTCCCCAAACCACTCTCCTCCACTACTACAACTTCTGTCCAAACCTTCTTGTCACCAGCCAAAATCCGAGAACTAGAACCTTCTTCATTAGCTATATCTACCCTGGAACCAAATGCATCAAGTTCCTCTTCAGACGCAATAACAGCAGTAGGAGCAAGCTTCTCGAAAAGTGTCTGATATCGAGCACGAAAATCGGCTTTATCTTCATCGCTCAACTCCAGATAGTTTTGCGATTCCTTCAAGCCATGTCGATATGCGTTAACATACACAGCATTGCCAAGATAATCTTCGGCAAGTTTCCGAGCAGCAGCCACCAGTGAAGATGGCACAATCTTGACTGTTTTCCGACCTTGTTTTGAAACCAAACCACTGCGGTCAATATTTTTGTAAATAGTTTGAGCCAAAGTGAGTTGCTTCTCCATATCCAAATCAAAGTTTGATTTTCGACTCTGATATTCTGGACCATCATCTTCGTCGTCATCATCAGCCTCGATATCAGCAATGCGCTGAGATACATCTACTGGGGCTCCAACCCATAACCCAGGAAGAATGGTATTGGAGCTCCACTTAACTAGAGGAGCTGGGAATAATTTGTAGAGAGCAGCATGGAACTCGGCTAAGGATTTTTGGCGGAGAAGTGGCTGAATGACTTTTTTCAAGGTAATCATATCTTGGAAAACAGAGAAGAAGACGGAATGATCAGTAGCCATGGGATTGGGATGACCTCTTGGAGCTTCAGCATTATACCAGAGGAATGGCCAGGCAATGTACTGGAGGGCATAGGCCCAAGACAGATCAATACCACCTTCAATCTCTAGGTCAACCAAAGGCACCTTGATAAGGAAGTTGTGGATGTTGCCTGGAAGAGTACGCAACAGACGTTCCATCCCAACAAGTGCGTTAGGGACTTTAACACCATGTTTTGCAACTGCCTCGGATTTAGCTGTGGTTCGCCAGTGGTTGAAAGCTCCATGAAGTAAACGAGGTCCAGATGATCCTTCTTTAGAGAATTCGGAAGGTAGCTTTGGGATACTAGATGCAGTAATAGGAAGGACTGCTAGGATCTCCTTGGAATGCTTAGCAAAAGCATGGCGATGGTTGAAAAACAAAATAACAATATTACCCCACAGGTAAGATGACCAATTAAGATCAATTGGGGTATCCCATTTGATAGCCTTCGAGTTTCTCTTTGCCAAGGTGTATCGAATGGCAGAGGAAAAGTTGTGATACGGAATTCGGTTGCCATTATTGGAAGAGGTAGATTTATCGTCCTCCCTCTTGGTCAAAGAAGCGTACAGACTTGGCTGTGTCATGTACGCCATTAGTGGGAGACCTGCCCTATCTATATTACACCCAGAAGTACAGTGTACTTCCAAACCTTATTTTTTGCTCACTGTCAAGGAAGTTCGTGCTCATCGCGTCAGACAGTGAGCTAAGCGTGGGGGTAGCTGTCTCAGACAGTGAGCTAAGCATGGGGGTAACTGTCTTTATCAAGGGGTAACTGTTGTATATCAAGGGGTAACTGTTGCATACAATGACAGAGGTCCTCACTGTTGTAGACAGTGAGCTCATCGTCGCCTTAACCAAGGGGGTAGCTGTCATGAACAGTGAGCTCATCACTGTCTAAACCAAGGGGGTAACTGTCATTGGAGTGGTGCTAACTGTCATGCACAGTGAGCTCGTCACTGTCATTAGGGTGGTGCTAACTGTCATGAACAGTGAGCTCATCGTCGCCTTAACCAAGGGGTTAGCTGTCATGAACAGTGAGCTCATCACTGTCTGAACCAAGGGGGTAACTGTCTCAACTGTGGTGCTCATCGTCATGGACAGTGAGCTCATCGTCGCCTTAACCAAGGGGTTAGCTGTCATGCACAGTGAGCTCATCACTGTCATTAGAGTGGTGCTAACTGTCATGGACAGTGAGCTCATCGTCGCCTTAACCAAGGGGTTAGCTGTCATGAACAGTGAGCTCATCACTGTCTGAACCAAGGGGGTAACTGCCTCAACTGGCCTGCTCATCGTCATGAACAGTGAGCTCATCACTGTCATTGGGGTTAGGGGGTTAGGGGGTTAGGGGTTAGGGGGTTAGGGGTTAGGGGTTAGGGGGTTAGGGGGTTAGGGGTTAGGGGGTTAGGGGGTTAGGGGTTAGGGGTTAGGGGGTTAGGGGGGTTAGGGGTTAGGGGTTAGGG